>PIJE02001045.1:71976-84476 GCA_002895965.2 Coryphaenoides rupestris | reverse complement strand
TTGATGAGAGACTTGTAGAGCAAATTAGGACTAATATCCCCTTTATGATGAATGAGAGAATACAATGAAAGAATACAAAGACGCGCGTCGCATTTACGTCGTGGGAAGAAAATGTCAAGAGACTTAATTTACATTTCTTGGACTGCAAACGTATTCCGACGGCACAGGTATCCTTACTATCCTTGCTGTCTTCACTGAAATGTTCTGTTATTCCTACGAATGCTGCAGTTTGAGTTTGAACCGAAGCATACATTGAAAACGTAAGTTCGACACTTACGTTAGTTTCTGTCGAGCGACCCGCGAAAAACGGCCTCGACGTATTAGCGCGGGAGCCACGTGGCCGGGGACGCGTCATCGGTTTGTCGTCAGTGTCGTTAATCGGGTATCGATCGGCGTATTGACAGCCGCCTAATTAATCTCAGGCGTCCATGCGTCTCGATCTGTAATAATATGTTCTTCATCTCGGGGTTTCGTCCGTACGTCCGTCTGCCGCTCAGCTGGTTCTTTTATAATATTACGATTATTTAATGACTTCTGGATACATATGCTGTATCGCCGATGCTATATTTAATTACTCTGGAGACATATGCTTCTGATTCTTTTATCTTATGTGTATTTCTGCTATTCCAAGCTATATGCCCTCACTCGTGCATCTGCCTTTTCTATCCACTGGGGTCATTTTTAATTAACGCTAAAAGGGGAATTCTACGAATAAAAAATAAGTTCACGTCTCCGGTCATGTGTAGTTTGTCGCGCAACGTGATTGGCTCGTTTTCCCACGGCGACATGGGGACTGTAGTTTTCACTTGCTTATCGGTATTTCGGTCCGTGACACAACTTTAGATAACGACGTATGAGCAAATATGGAAAGTATTGATGAGAGACGTGTAGAGCAAATTAGGACTAATATCCCCTTTATGATGAATGAGAGAATACAAAGACGCGCGTCGCATTTACGTCGTGGGAAGAAAATGTCAAGACACTTAATTTACATTTCTTGGACTGCAAACGTATTTCGACGGTACAGGTATCCTTACTATCCTTGCTGTCTTCACTGAAATGTTCTGTTATTCCTACGAATGCTGCAGTTTGAGCTTGAACCGAACCTTCCGCCAAAGCATACATTGAAAACGTAAGTTCGACACTTACGTTAGTTTCTGTCACTTACGTTAGTTTCTGTCACTTACGTTAGTTTCTGTCGAGCGACCCGCGAAAAACGGCCTCGACGTATTAGCGCGGGAGCCACGTGGCCGGGGATGCGTCATGGCCGCCATCGGTTTGTCGTTAGTGTCATTAATCGGGTATTGATCGGCGTATTGACAGCCGCCTAATTAATCTCAGGCGTCCACGCGTCTCGATCTGTAATAATACGTTCTTCATCTCGGTTTCGTCCGTACGTCCGTCTGCCGCTCAGCTGGTTCTTTTATAATATTACGATTATTTAATGACTTCTGGATACATATGCTGTACCGCCTATGCTATATTTAATTACTCTGGATACATATGCTTCTGATTCTTTTATCTTATGTGTATTTCTGCTATTCCAAGCTATATGCCCTCACTCGTGCATCTGCCCTTACTTATGCCTACTTGTACATACAGTATATAATACTTAATATTTCATACTTCTGGACTCATCGGCTATATTCCCCATTCCTAAATTTTGTATCTTTATTTTGTATATTCTCTAGTCTATTCTCTTCTCTATTTTCAATATATATACAGTATATATATATATATTTTTGCCTGCCATATCGCACTGTACAGAAAGGCCTTGTGTTGTGAACAAATGACAATAAAACACTTTGACTTTGTCTTTTGTTCGCTGACTCTATGGACACGGTTAAAGGAAATAGCAGCAAAAAATACCGAGAGAACTGTTGAGGGTGTTTTGATATTCAAATGCCGGCTGTGCTTGTGGAGAACTTAGTCAATAATGCGATCCGCTGTTTATTTCGGTTGAATCTCTGCCAGAATGATTTGGTATCGCTGCACACATTTCCATAAATTCCACCAACATGTTTTGATTAGCCGGCCGCGATGATATCTTAATGCATTATCATGACTGAGAAGAGTATTGAAAGTGTCTGTTCCTGTCTTTTGTGCCTGTTTTGCCATCATCAACCTATATTTTCACGATTGTTTTATTGTATTGCTGTGCAACCTGGCACCAGAATTTCCTTCGGGATTAATAAAGTTCTATCTTATCTTACATACCTACAGTATATGTGTCATACTTTACTCCAATCGTGAGGTGGTTTCTCAACAAGTAGTGTTTTCAACGACATGAGAGGTCTCGGCGCTTGTTGTGCGTACATCCAAAAGCCCTATTCTGTCGACATAATATGTGCCGCAAATTAACAAACAGACAGTTTAACAAATTAAACTTGAATGCTCGAATGAAAAGCCAAAGCAGGGAGGTTATAATATATATATACAGTATATATAGAGCAAAAGGTATCAAGAGTAACACACTCGCAGCAAATATTATCCAAAGCTTTACCGGAACGAAAGAACCAAACTCCTCAAGTGTGGTCCAACGAAGAAGTGAGAAAAAAAAAGGCTGCTCTGACCTATGACCTGGGATGTACAGGATATAAACTGTATATACGGTATAACAACTTGAATTGATAATGCGTCCGGTTTCTCCAGACACTGTCGTCTTAGTATAACTAATCACATGCTAACATGTTACCACCCCCCCCCCCCCATCGCCAACACAACCACCATTCACACACGCCATGCTAATATCATTATTATTATTATTATTATTATTATTATTATTATTATCATTATTATTATTATTGTTGTGATTGTATTGCTGCTCACGCACGTCTCACCCCGGCTGGATCAATAGCTGGATCGGCACCGCAGCTCTGCGCCGCGCCGGCGAGGAGGAGGAAGAGGAGGAAGAGGAGACGGTGGAGGAGGTGGAGGTGGAGGAGGAAGAGGAGACGGTGGAGGAGGAGGAGATGGAGGTGGAGGAGGAGGAGGAGGCGGCGGCGAGCAGCACCTGAAGGTGACCCTGACTACCGGCATCACCACAGGGCCCCCCTGTGTGTAAGCTCCTCTTAAATCGCTCGCCGCTTTTCCACGGCGAGCGATTTCTCCGCGAGACTTTTCCGCCTGCTGTTGGTTTGATTATTGTTTATGGATATACGACGGAGAATTAACGGATGGCCCGCAGGCAGCATAATTATTTACAGCTGAAAACTCATATCATTACCAGCATGCTCCTAATTGCCAGAAGTAATATCAATGTTAGTTGATTAAGTGGCGTTCTCTTTTTTTCTCTTCTTCTTCTTCTTCTTCTTCTCCTTCTTGAGTCTTTGTAAAGCGCGCAGATTCTTTACCCCTCGGAGTATGGGGGGTGGGGGGTGGGGGGGGGGGGGGTGACGGTTTATCTCAATACAGCTGTTCATCTTGGCATGACTTCTCTCTCTCTGTCTCGCTCTCTCTCCCCTCTCTCTCTCTCTCTCTCCCCCTCCTCCCTCCCTCTCTCTCCCTTCACACTCTCTCCCACCCTTCTCTCACTCTCTGTCTATCTCTCTCTTTCGGTCTTGCACTCCCTCCCTCCCTTCTCTCTCTCTCTCTGTCTCTCTCTCTCTCCTCCTCTCTCTCTCTCTCTCTCTCCTCTCTCTCTCTCTCTCTCTCTCTCTCTCTCTCTCTCTCTCTCTCTCTCTCTCTCTCTCTCTCCTCTCTCTCTCCCTCCTCTCTCTCTCCCTCTCTCTCTCTCCCCCCTCTCTCTCTCTCTCTCTCCTCTCTCTCACCTCTCTCTCTCTCTCTCTCTCTCTCTACCTCTCTCTCTATCTCTCTCTCTCTCTCTCTCTCTCTCTCTCTCTCTCTCTCTCTCTCTCTCTCTCTCTCTCTCTCTCTCTCTCTCTCTCTCTCTCTCTCTCTCTCTCCTCTCTCTCTCCCTCTCTCTCTCTCCTCTCTCTCTCCCTTCTCTCTCCCTCTCTCTCTCTCTCTCTCTCTCTCTCTCTCTCTCTCTCTCTCTGCTCTCTCTCTCCTCTCTCTCTCTCTCTCTCTCTCTCTCTCTCTCTCTCTCTCTCTCTCTCTCTCTCTCCTGTCTCTCTCTCTCTCTCTCCTGCTTCTCTCACTCTCAGTCTCCTCTCTCCCCCCTCTCTCTCCTCCTCCTCCTCCCTCCCTCCCTCTCTCCCTCCTCACTCTCTCTCTCCCTCCTCCCTCCCTCCCTTCTCTCTCTCTCCCTCCTCCCTCTCTCTCTTTTCTCTCTCTCTCTCCTTCCCTCCCTTCCCTCCTCTCTCCCTCTCTCTCTCCCTCCTCCCTCCCTCTCTCTCTCATGCTTTCCTTTCATTCCCAAAAAATACAATATTGTGATTCTTCGGAGGGTAACCATCGATTGCGGAGACGTTTTGTTCTTCAACCCAGAAGGTCAAAGCGAACATCGGAGATGCAGACTCATTTGCAAGCGGCGAAGCTTTCCAATCTGTCTTCGATTTGTTTGTTTGTGTTGTCTTTCCTAAATAGATAATCACGTGACAGCGCAGGTGCAAGAGGGATAGGAAGGCGATAGAGAAAAAAAAAAACCCTTTGTCTTTAATGTACAATCAAATGATTGATTAAAGCAAACGCACATCATTATTATTATTATTATTATTATTATTTGGCCTCGGCCGACCTCCCTCTGCTATCGAGACGTCGAAATATTTCATCCTCTCTGTGCGTGTGTGTGTGTGAGTCCCTAACAAAGATGAAGCTATTAATAACAGCGGGCCGTGAAGGCAAAATACATAACCTTGAAGGCTCCATTATTATTCACATGTAGATTACTCAAATGTGAGCGCGCTACTGCAGCTCGGGAGCGCTAGCCTACAAATCTTCCATTATAAGGTTGGCGCGGTCACGGCGGCGCCCGCATACATACACACATACAGTACAGTACAGTACAGTACAGTACGTCTGCCCCGCGAGCTGCACGGCTCCTACGCTCGCCTCCGAGAGATCGGGGGGGAAATCTATAACGTGGGACCGCGTTAGATGATGGGTGAATGGGTCTAAAATAATCACACACCACCCAGTGGAATTACGTTCTCGTTCTCGTAATGAGTTGTATTTCTCTTTTCTTTTTTTTTTTCTCTCCAATGTTTGACTCGTGGGTCGAACACGATCTGTTTTGATGTCGAACATCACGGTTCATTATTTAAAGCGGAGGTTCCATATACGTCGGCCCGTGTCGTTTTTAATTCACATTCCGTTCTTTTGAGATAGGACTACGTGCGGTATGATTCAATGTGTGTGTGTGTGTGTGTGTGTGTGTGTGTGTGTGTGTGTGTGTGTGTTATATCCGACCGTATGTTACGTCTCGCACGAGTGTTCGCGTTATTTCATTGGTGTCGGTCGTGCTGCGTTTGCTATCAGTATTGACATGCAGACCCAGAATCCTCGATTCGGTTGAAATCGAAAGGGGACATTTTGTGTTTCAACGTGTCTTCTTTTAACGTCCCCGGTGGACAAGACTTCACACAATTGTGCCAAGAAGCCAGACAAAAGTAATATTCAATTACTGTAAATACGGGCCTAGGGTCATCGTTAGGGGCCATGACCTCGTGTAAAAAACGCTGAGGACCAAAGGGAAGACAGACGCATCCTGCTGACCGAACGCGGTCGGGAGACAGAGAGAGTGAGTGAGAGAGAGAGAGAGAGAGAGAGAGAGAGAGAGAGAGAGAGAGATGTCTCGCACGCCAACCAGACTTGTCCTGACAAAGATGTTCTATGTGACATCACGCGTCTTGTGACTCCTTGATGAGCGTCTACCGTCTAACGGCGAGCGGCGCACACAAAAGCGCTCGAGGAAATTGCCGAGACGACGGCGGCGGACGGAAACTTTGCGGTATAATTACATTTTTCTCTTTTCTTTTCTTTTTTTGTCGACGGCGGTGGGTAATTTGCGCGGTGATGTAATTGTACGGCGGAGGTCTCGGCGACGCGCTGCCGGGGTTGAAGGTTGGCTCGTAGCGACGCATCTGTCAAAGGTGTGTCCTCCTCGCTAGCAATGACATCTATAGGATATACTGTAATATGGAGTCTGTGGCGCTGAAAGGCCACATGGCGATATGACTCGGCCCATTTAATGTCGCCTAACTTCTTTTAATTTTCCCATTCTCACTCTTACTGCTATACAGCGGGTGAAATGGGTTTAGTGGAAGAAAGGGGAGGAATCTTACAACAACCACCATTGACGATAGTTTGCTCACGATGACGGTCAGCAGCAGGGGGTAAAATATGGCAAAATGACGATTACAAATGACACAATGGACCTTTCCACCCTGTCAGTCACGCGGAGATTAATAACCAATAAGATTGCCTGATTTCTTAAGACCACGCCCCTTGCAACAGAGCAAGTGCAACAATCAAATGGTTGATAGCGACTCCACACATCAATGTACAGCAGCGCCGACACAAAAAGCTACAAAGCTCGCTAATTAGTTAAAATTCAAAGGTTTATTTGTCACCTATTTCAGTGTACAGGTACATTGAGCAGTGAAATGTTTTTTTCGCAAGGACCAGATTGCTACCGCGCCATCGTGTGATTAGCATAACTAGGTGATTAGCATAGCTCGGTGATTAGCCCGTTGTAGCTAGTAGTTAGCAGATCTCAGGTTTAGTCTTATTTTCATTGTAAACACATCACTAACGTACTCACCCTGCTTTACATGAGCAGTAGGACTCCACGATGTCGTCCTGACGAATGTCAATGTGGAGTTTGTGAGGCGTTTGTGTCTTCAGCGTAGATCACCAACACTTAGCATTCAAGTTTATGTGTCATCTGCTCCGTCCGAAATCTGAAATGTCATGAATATATCCTTGTGTCAAATAGTTCCAGACCTTTTCTGTACAACTCTCCTTAGATAAAGCTAAAATACTTCGTTACTGTACTTAAGTAGAATTTTCACGTATCTGTACTTTTACTTCGTTATTTATATTTCTGGCAACTTTCACTTTTACTCTACACTACATTTCCTAAATAAAATGTATACTTTTACTCCGATACATTTCTCCTAAGCATCTTCGTTACTCGTTACTACAAAATAAAATCATTAGAAATGTGTTAAGACCGCAGGTTTGACGAATCACCGCGAAACCAACCAGACGCGCGAAGCGCGGGCGCACGCGCTTTACTACCGCTCCCATGGTAACGCATGGCGCGGTTCACACTGCGTCCCTGTGCGCAATCTCATAGAAATACATTGAATATGCACAATATCTGCATCATATTCAGTTAAATCAAGTCATACATTTGCGTACAACCAAAACAACATTCTAATAATAATAATAATAATAATAATCATGATTATTATTATATATTATTATTATTAACATTCTATTATTATTAACATTCTATATAGTTGAGATATTTGTTTAGATGCACACTAAAGTGTGAATCTAGCGGTCAATACCAATCATTTCCGCGCGTCTGGTAACATGGGACGTGGGAAGTAATGCGCAGCAGTACGGCAGCAGTACGCCGCTTTTGCGCGTCTCGGTGGGTTCAGTCCGCGCGCACGAAGCGTCCGTCCGCCGTCTCGTGCGTAAAAAGTCCCGCATGTCCCGGATGTCAGTAGAATCACCACTGATTGCCCAATTTTTTTTTTTACTTTTACTTTACTTCCAATACTTAAGTACATTTAAATCAGGAAATTACTTTTGATACTTAAGTACAGTAAATATCAGATACTTTAAGACCTTTTACTCACAAGTACATTCTAAAAGGTGACTAACTTCTACCAAAAAGTCATTTTCTGGTAAGATACTTGTACTTTTACTCAAGTATCACTTTCAAGTACTTTATACAAGACTGCCATTACATCAGTGTGGGAGTGTGTGTGTGTGTGTTTGGTGGCTGGCTGGCTTAATTGGCCTCACCTGGCCCAGTTAGAGTCTGGGGTGGGTGGGGCTACAGCCTCACCTGGCCCAGTTAGAGTCTGGGGTGGGTGGGTGGGGCTACAGCCTCACCTGGCCCAGTTAGAGTCTGGGGTGGGTGGGGCTGCACACCTGTGGTGCATTGTGGGCAAATCAGTGCACAGGTGAAGTCAGCCACCATCACACACACACTCAGAGAGCGCTAGCATGCTAGTCAGTACCGTCTGCTCTGTCATTTTACAAACAATTGCAATAAACCGGACATTTCAAGACAAGCCTGCCTGTGTCCTTGGAGGAGCCCAGAACTAAGCCACTCCATCATGTGGCAGAGACTACGCTGCAATCAGTAATGTGCACTTAATCAGTCGAGCATTTATCTGAAAATTGTATTCATCTCAAGTCTATTGTGAGGAAAAAGTCGCAAAGCTAATAATATAATTTGATTGTGGGATAGCGGCGATCTAATCAGCTCGTCCACGGCTCCGCAGCGCACGGTCCCCCCCCGACTTGACAATGAGTCCTGTGTCAGACGACACCCGCGGTTTGCCCTCGCAGGGTCGGGTGGCAGCGGTCAGAAGTCGGAATAATAATAATAATAATAATAATCATTATTATTATTATTATTATTATTATTATTATTATTATTATTAACATTCTATATAGTTGAGATATTTGTTTTAATCACACTAAAGTGTGATCATAGCATCAATATCAATCAATTCCCGCGTCTGGTAACATGGGAGTGGAAGTAAGCGCAGCAGTGGGCAGCAGTACGCGTGCGCAGCAGTGCGCGTGCGCTTTGCGCGTCTGGTGGGTTCAGTCCGCGCGCACGAAAGCGTCCGTCCGCGTCTGGTGTTTCGTGCGTAAGAAGTCCCGGATGTCCCGGATGTCAGTAGAATCAACGACTGATGCCACTTTATTTTTTTTACTTTTACTTTTACTTCCAATACTTAAGTACATTTAATATCAGAAAATTACTTTTGATACTTAAGTACAGTAAATATCAGATACTTTAAGACTTTTACTCAAGTACATTTCTAAAAGGTGACTTTAACTTCTACTAAAGTCATTTTCTGGTAAGATACTTGTACTTTTACTCAAGTATCGCTTTCAAGTACTTTATACAAGACTGCCATTACATCAGTGTGGGAGTGTGTGTGTGGTGGGTGGCTGGCTTAATTGGCCTCACCTGGCCCAGTTAGAGTCTGGGGTGGGTGGGTGTGGCTACAGCCTCACCTGGCCCAGTTAGAGTCCGGGGGTGGGTGGGGCTGCACACCTGTGCACCGGTGCATTGGACCACAGGTTAAATCAGCCACCAGCACACACACACTCAGAGAGCGCTAGCACGGTACCATCTGCCCTGTCTGCCATTTTACAAACAATTGCAATAAACCGGACATTTCAAGACAAGCCTGCCTGTGTCCTTGGAGGAGCCCAGAACTAAGCCACTCCATCATGTGGCAGAGACTACGCTGCAATCAGTAATGTGCACTTAATCAGTCGAGCATTTATCTGAAAATTGTATTCATCTCAAGTCTATTGTGAGGAAAAAGTCGCAAAGCTAATAATATAATTTGATTGTGGGATAGCGGCGATCTAATCAGCTCGTCCACGGCTCCGCAGCGCACGGTCCCCCCCCGACTTGACAATGAGTCCTGTGTCAGACGACACCCGCGGTTTGCCCTCGCAGGGTCGGGTGGCAGCGGTCAGAAGTCGGACCATTACAATAATTAGGGGACCCCCCCCCCCCCCCCCGCCTGCCACACTTTAGATTCCTCACATATTCGGCGGCGCGATCGACGTAAATCAGCGGCTTGTGTGACAAAACTCACGGCGCAGAACTAGATCTTCAGATATGAATTCAAGATTCACTTAAGTTTCGTTGTCACATACACATACAGGACGTGCATTGGATATTAAAAAGTGGTGATGGTGCAATGTGCAATACAAGGATCAGAATATCCATAATATTTACAGTATAATTGAAGATAAAGCGAAGTAGAACGTTGAAAAAAATGGTTTTCTGCTGACTAGAATATTGAGAGTGTGAATATGTAGTCAAGTCAAGTTAAGTCTGTAGTTCTGGAGTTGAGACGTCTACATCAGTCAAGTTTAACGTAGGACGTCGTCGAGGCTTATAATTGACTTTGGTCCACATGTTGAGACGTCACCGGTCAACGATTGACTGTTGACTGTTGGAAAGCAAAAGCCAGCGTCAGGCCAGCGACGCGTCACTTCCTGTTGGAAATACCGTCGCGGTTTGAAATGTAAATGTGTGTTTAATGAACAACTGAACCCCCCCACACACACACACACACACACACACACACACACACACTCACACACACTGTCTTAAGGGCCCATGCTTCAGTGACCCTGACAGCAGCATAGCACGCTCACCAAGGTCTAGCGCAGCGTGTGTGTGTGTGTGTGTGTGTGTGTGTGTGTGTGTGTGTGTGTGTGTGTGCGTGCACGCTTTGCCTGCTGCCTTTTAAGGTTTTTCCTTTAAAAGGAATAATGTTCTCTGTGTGAGTTTAACCTGGCGTCTCGTTTGAACTTTTAATGATCTATTTCCTACAGTTAATGATTCAACGTTTGGTTTACTACTGTGTGTGTGTGTGTGTGTGTGTGCGCCGACATATTAACACACAACAAGGACAGCTTCGGAGGTAGCCGGTCACGAAATCACATTACAACTGCTGGGGTTTTTTTTTTCTTCTTCTTCCTTCAGTCTGGACCCTAGTGTCCACAGGCCGACCATAACGTTGTGGAACTTGTGGAGCAGAGTTAGTTTAGTATAAAAATAATATGCTTGCTTGCTTGTATACAACAATTTAGACGCACATGGACTACGGCAATGCGGATGATCGGACCCGGCGTGCATAGTTGTCATACGGAAACTTCGGACATACACATTTTTTGCACACTGCACTGCTGTAAAAAACGGCGTTAAAAATGCTATTTTCCGAGTCCACAGGAAGGGTTAGCTAATGCGTCGGGTAGCAAAAGCACAATTCCACCAACTTTCAGGACACCGCAACGCCGCGGAACCCGAGCAGAAGATAAACTCAACACGTCGCGCTTCTTTCGCCGCCTTTTTTTCCGATCACAGAGAAACGACGGATAATTCATTTAACAGCGGAATGTTTTACTCATTCTTTTCTTTTGTGTGTCTCTTCTTCCATCTCTCTCTCTCTCTCTCTCTCCGAGTCAACGCAGAGGGGGGTGCCGAGTAAGACGCCGTTAAACCTGAAGGCAATCTGGGAAGCGCTCTCACATGAGTGCGTCTTAGATGCGGCTCTGTGCCGCGTGCGAGCGTTAGCGGGCGCGCCGGCGCTCTCTCTCTCTCTCTCTCTCTCTCCCCTCCAGAGCATAAAGTTATAAAGGAAGAGAGAGGCACGCCAGCCACCATCTATTGTATAAAAGTCATATATCGCTCGCAGGCACCGAAACACAAAAGGAGCGGAGAGTCGTGAAGGTATTACGGAGCAAGATTGAAGAGTGGCAAATTGGTAATTAGCCTCCGCGTTGCAAATGAGCAATATAGTCTTGCTTATGACTTTCCGAGTGTCTGGTCCCCCGAAGCCTCTATCTATTAATTTAGCTCTGAGGGGCAATCCATAAAGGGGGCTTGAGTAAGCTGTTAGCCTAAATGACGGGAGCAGACGAAGGTCTGGCGGAATGTTCCGAAAGGTGCGAGGCGTGTCGTCGCGAGGCACGAAGCCACCGGTCGCCAAACTGTCACGCAGAGGGTGAAGGGGATAAAAACGTCCTTTTCTTTTTTTTTTTTTCATGCAAGTTTTCCATTAACAATCTATTAAAACATCATAAAGATAATGTGATTTAGTGAGGGTGATTCAGACTTTATCATGCCGGTTGGACGGCGATTGAAACCCCGCAGTATACTTTTACATCTGCTTTATTAAAGACAAGAGGAACTCAGGATATTCCGGCAATAAGTTCTCGATTGGTAAATTGAATATAAAGCTAGCTATGACACGACGGTACAATTCGGAGCTCTATATATCTCCAGTATATAAAACATTTCATCCTGAATGTGAGGGCCAAATATGTGATGCCCTTCACATTTTGTGAGAATGAAAACGCGAAAAAGTTAAACGACGAGGTGTCCCTTCTGTATAATTTCACCCCAGAGAGACGAGACAATGAGTTGTTGTTGTTGTTGTTGTTGTTGACTCGTTGGCAGCCGCTTGACGTGCAGCTAGCAGTCCTGCAGCCTTTGAACGGGGAAAAAGAAAAGAAGAAAATCACAGAATGAACCTTTTAACAATTCACTTCCTCTCCCCTTCATGTGGTCAGTGTTGTGCGTGCATGTGTGTGTGTGTTGTGCGTGCATGTGTGTGTTGTGCGTGCATGTGTGTGTGTGTTGTGCGTGCATGCATGTGTGTGTTGTGCGTGCATGTGTGTGTGTTGTGCGTGCATGTGTGTGTGTTGTGCGTGCATGCATGTGTGTGTGTTGTGCATGCATGCGTGTGTGTGTGTGTTGTGCGTGCATGCATGTGTGTGTGTGTTGTGTGCATGCATGTGTGTGTGCGTGCATGTGTGTGTGCGTGCATGCATGTGTGTGTGTGTGTGTGTGCGTGCATGCATGTGTGTGT
>PIJE02001045.1:64547-68006 GCA_002895965.2 Coryphaenoides rupestris | reverse complement strand
CGCTGTTCTGAATCTTAGGCTATACATACATACATACATACATACATACAGTACATACATACATACATACATACATACATACATACATACATACATACATACATACATACAGTACATACATACAGTACATACATACATACATACATACATACATACATACATACATACATACATACATACATCAACTGTAACTTGTCTTCTGTCTCTCGCTTCGGTTTCAGACAAGAAGACACTGAAGAGGATCGCTGGGAGCTTTTGTGTTTTGTTTCTTTCCCATTTTAACAAGCTGGCGGTGCGGGGGGTACGCAGACTCGGTGAAAGCTCTTCCTTTACTGGGAGTCTGGCGTCTGAGACCCCCCGCTGCTGATCACACTGGCGACTGACTCTGACTCTGACTCTCCCTCCCAGTCCTTGACGTGATCACTCGTGACGAGCGCTTCGCACGGTCTGAGTCACGGGTTTTCCGAAATAGGCCAAAGGAGCATTTTACAGCCGTTAGGTGCCGTTGTGTATCGCGCGAGCGTGCACCTTAATTCCTCACTTATTGGACAAAATGTGCCACGTTTTCCGTGTTGTTATTGCTGTCGTCGTCGTCGTTGCTTTACTTGTTCGACCTTGTGCTCGCGTCTCTGATTGGTCGGCGTGAAACGAAATCCCACCAATCGGGTGGTTTTGTGGCGCGACGCGAGGTGACTGCTAGCTGCCGGATCGCTGGTCTTATCCCGGGCGGCGAGGTGGAGGAGGGGGAACCTGCGGAGGAATTAGCGAGCCAAATTAATGACAAAGGGCAAATGAGCTTCGGTACAAGCAACACTGTCGAGGCGTGAAGTCTCGGGGTGATTTATTCAATTCATTAGTCGCTTTTTTCTTTTCTCTCTCCGCTACTTAAGCAGCTAAGGTGTGGCGGGAATCCGTTGCAGTCGTAGCCCCGCAAAGGATGTACAGTTGGGCGGGCGGGAGTGTGTGTGTGCGTGTGTGTGTGTGTGTGTGTGTGACAGAGAGAGAGAGAGAGAGAGAGAGACTGAGAGGATGAATAGAGGAAGGGAAGGAAGTAAGGAAGGAAGGTGGGTAGGTCGGTGACGCCATCGTTGCCTTCGAGGAAAAGCTGCTCTTTGTTAATTGGTTTGAACTCGTCCGGTGAGGGGAGGCGTGGGGAGGGAGGTGGGCCCACGCAACAGCAGAGCTGGAAGGACGTTGGTGGGTGGGTTGGGTGGGTGGGTTGGTGGGTGGGTTGGGTGGCTGGACGACGCTGGGAGGCTGGGAGTCTGGATGGGAGGTAATTAAAGCTGACCCGGAGGACCAGACAGGCGCCCGTAAAAGAGTCTGGAACACGTGTACGGTATGTCGGGGGGGGGCTCTGGTGGAAAGAGTCACCGCCAGTAAATAGAGAGAGAGAGAGACGTGTGCTGAGGTGATGAAGATTAGCGGAACGCCTCGATTTTTTAAGTGCTGGACGTTACGTTGTGTGTTGTACATTGTGAGGATTATCTCTGAATGACTAACTACTACTACGTTCTATTAACCGTGCAACTATGAACGCCTTGCAACCTGCTCCAGTCTTATCTTTATGCACCACAGTGATATATTGCTGTCTCTCTTCCGACTCTTTGTTCGTCAAATGCCCTAAAATATGAACGACGAAACCGAAATGCTTCTTAGTTAGCGTTAGAGTTTTCTAACACTTCATTTTGTGTCCCTCATCCTCATCCTCGTCCCGTCGCATCACAAACTTTTCTTTCATGTGTAGATGTAGAAGGGACACAGAAATATATAAAAAGAGCAGCGACAGGAGCGACGCATTTGGAACGTTTTTTTAACAAAGTTTGAGAGACGCCATCGGAGGGGGGGGGGGGGGGGGGGGGGGGGGGGTGCCGTCCGCGGGCGTTTTCGCCGAAAACAAAGTGAGCGGAAGGGAACACTTTTGTAAATTCATGTATGAAACTAGAAGAATCTATTCTTTGATTAAAAATAGAGCATTTTGCATAGACCTCTCTCTCTCTCTCTCTCTCTCTCTCTCTCTCTCTCTCTCTCTCTCTCTCTCTCTCTCAGACACACACACACACACACACACACAGCATTAGAGCATTTGGAAGTCCTTTTGTGCTACAAGCTCATGTGTGTGTGTGTGAGCGCTGGGTTGCGTATTCATTTCTTAGATGCTGTTGCTCGATGCGTCGCACATTGGGGTTGATCTGATGCTACGCTCTCACTCTCTCTCTCTCTCTCTCTCCCCCCCCGCCCCCTCCTGTCCCTTGTCTCTCTCTCCCCCCCCCTTTTCCGTGGGGGTTTAACCCGGTATGCGGTTTTTCTTCCTAGGGCCCCTCCCGGTGGGTTTTAAAAAACCGGTTTTTTATGTAATTCTCTGCCCCCTTCCGTTGGGGGTTTTAACCCGTATTGTATTTTTTTTTCTCGGGAGGGCCCCCTCCGTTTGGTGTTTCTTCTTAACCGTATATTGTAATCTTCTTTAGGCCCCCGCCTTTTCCGTGGTCTAACCCGGGTATGTTTATTCTCGGGGCCTCGTTGTTGGTTCTAAAACCCCCCGTGTATATGGGTAATTTTCTCAGGGCGCCCTCCCCATGTTTCAACGTTATTATGGTAATTTTTCCGTCGGCGAGGGAGGCCCTCCTGGTTGTTCTACCGTAGTGTCTATTCTTTTTCGGGCCCCCTTCCCCATTGGTTCTACAAACCCGTTTTATTGTAATTTTTTTCTTTCTGAAGCCCTCATTGGGGGGTTCTAAAACCCCGTTATGTGGGGTATATTCCTTCGGCTGAGGGGGGGCCCCCCTCCTTGTTCTTATAAACCGTTATCTTGTTAATTTTCTCTCTTCTAAGTCCCTTCCACTGGTTCCTTTTAACCGTAATGTATTCCTTCGAAAATGGGCCCTCCGTGGGTCTCAACCGTTTATGTAATTCTTTCAGGGGGCGGCCTTTCCGTGGGGTTCTAAAAAAACCGTTATGGGTATTTCTTTGCTATTGGGGGCCCTCTTGCTGGGTTCCTTTAAACCCCGGTTAATTGTATTCTTTCTAAAGCCCTCCTGGTTTAAAATCCCGGTATGGTATCTCGAGGCGCCCCTTCTTGTTTTGTTTTTTTTTCTTAACCGTCTCGTTTGCTTATTTTTCTCGAATCAGGGGGTGCGCCCCTCGTCCCAGTTTGGGGTTTTTCCTAATACAAAAAAACCCGTATGTTTTTTTTCCTTCTAAACACAAAGTCCCTCTTGTGTCTTTGGCCTTCCTCTTAACCTGCTGGTTGGTTTCTTCTTTTTCTGTCTTTCCGTACGGCCTTTCAGGCTGTCTACTACTCAAAAACCGGTGTTGTACAATCCCCTTTTCGCGTCTCGGGGTCCCCTTTTTCTCTCAGGGTGTTCCCTAACTCATTTGTATTTGTCGAAAATAGGGGGCCCTCATTTGTTCTTAAAACCCGGTTGGTGATTTGTCCTAGGCCCCTCCGTGTCTAACCGT
>PIJE02001045.1:32047-39547 GCA_002895965.2 Coryphaenoides rupestris | reverse complement strand
CAACAACAACAACAACAACAACAACAACAACCACAAACTCGTCCCAGTCTGGGATAAAAATACCACGAGCAGACGACACAAAGTACACATCTGCAGTACATATACTGTGAGTACACTGAGGAGAAGCTCTGTGCTACTGACTAACTCTATGAATGTATGACACTGACCCACCTGGACGAATACATGAAGAACACCAAGAAGTGAGAAGTGACTAAACCAGTACAAGCCCACATTTTACTATATATATATACATATACTGTATATATATATATACAGTATATATATATATATATACACTATACAGTATATACTACAACATAAATTAAATACATTCATTCATCAAAAAGCCTTTGTTTCCTTCCTACTCTCTCTCTCTCTATGTGTGTGTGTGTGTGTGTGTGTGTGTGTGTGTGTGTGTGTGTGTGTGTGTGTGTGTGTGTGTGTAGAGTGTCTGTGTGTGTGTGTGTGTGTGTGTGTGTGTGTTATTTTGTGTGTTGTGTGATTTACTCATGCATTAAATGTGTGGTGCACCTGGCAAGTGTATGTGTGTGGTGTGTGTGTGTGTGCATGTGCATGTATGTGTGTGGCTTTCTGTGTGTGGTGTGTGTGTGTGTGTGCATGTGTGTGTGCATGTGTGTGGGTTTGTGTGTGTGCATGTGTGTGTGTGTGTGTGTGTGGTTGTGTGTTGTGTGTGTGTGTGTGTGTGTGGTGTGTGTGTGTGGTTTATATGTGTGTGTGTGTGTGTGTGTGTGTGTGGATATGTCTGTGTGTGTGTGTGTGTGTGTGTGTGCTGTGTGTGTGTGTGTGTGTGTGTGTGTGTGTGTGTGTGTTGATGCATGTGTGTGTGTGTGCGTGTGTGTGTGTGTGTGGTCCGTGGGTAACTCACACACACACACACACACACACACACACACACACAGCAGTATTGGCGTTGGAATGCAGCCGTGGGTGACTCAGCTGATGACTTGGCTCTCGCTCTATCATCACGCTCGCTACCAGACTCTGACTCCCAACGACTCCCGACCAACACAAAGGGAGGCCTCACTCCAAGCCAGCCGTCCCTCCCTCTTTCATTCGTGGAAGAGACATTTCCACATCGGTCACAGGACCCCGTAAAAATAAAAATAAAAATAAATAAAATAAAAACGATCTGCTTGCTTATGTTGACGGAGGGAAACCTGTTTATCGTGAAGTCTGTATTTATATCCTGCTGTAGCGGCAGCCATCGGCGGCGTTGTGTGCGGTTTTTCGGATGAACGCGAGCGAGATAAAAAAGACGGATTCTACAGATTGATGGCGGCGGTGGCGTGCCGCTAAGCTACCTAGCCTAGCCTAGCCTCGCCTAGCCTAGCCTAGCCTAGCGTCCACGGTCACCGCAGCAACGAGACGCGCAGACAGAACTGGGTGGTCTGTATTTAACGCGCGCGGCCGCCTGCGCTGGCTTCTGAGCGGAGCCTTCATTACCTTCAAGGTTCTCTTCACTCGTCTCTGCCCGTCTGCCCTCGGAAAGTAGGCCTCAAATACCGCCTCTCTCTCTCTCTCTCTCTCTCTCTCTCTCTCTCCCCCCTTCTCTGTGTCTGTCTCTCTCTCTCTCGCTCTCTCACCCCCCCGTGTCTGCCTCTCTCTCTCCACCCTCTCTGTGTCTGTCTCTCTCTCTCTCTCTCTCTCTCTCTGTCTCTCTCTCTCTCTCTCTCTCTGTCTCTCTCTCTGTCTCTCTCTCTCTCTCTCTCTCTCTCTCTCTCTCTCTCTCTCTCTCTCTCTCTCTCTCTCTCTCTCTTTGTCTCTCTCTCTCTCTCTCTCTCTCTCTGTCTCTCTGTCTCTCTCTCTCTGTCTCGCTCTCTGTCTCTCTGTCTCTCTCTCTCTGTCTCTCTCTCTCTCTCTCTCTCTCTCTCTCTCTCTCTCTCTCTCTCTCTCTCTCTCTCTCTCTCTCTAAACTGTCAGATGTGTAAATACGAGCCATGCTTCCGGTGAAGCCTTCAGGCGGCTGCAGCTCACCCCTCATTATGTATTATTTGGAGTGGAGTTGTTAGAACGGTTACAGGGCTGTGGTGGTGGGAGCTGCTCACCTACCGAAGGGCTTTCTCTATGTCTCTCTCTCTCTCTCTCTCTCTCTCTCTTCTCCTCCTCTCTCTCTCTCTCCTCTCTTCTCCTCTCCTCTCCTCTCTCTCTCCTCCTCTCCTCCCCCTTCTCTCTCCTCCTCTCCTCTCTTCTCTCTTCCTCTCCTCTTCCCTCTCTCCTCCTGTCTCCTCTCCTCTCTCCTCTCTCTCCTCTCCTCTCTCTCTCTCCTCTCTCCTCTCTCTCTCTATGTCTCTCTCTCTCTCTCTCTCTCTCTCTCTCTCTCTCTCTCTCTCTCTCTCTCTCTCTGGTGTGTGTTTGGAGGCACCAGGCCCACCCCGGGGGGCCCGATCGTTTAATAGAGTCGGTTCGTTGGTTTATTTAAGAGGCTGTTGTTTCTGCTGGTGTTTCTGTTCTCGTTGTACTTTATTGACGATTGTTTATTTAATCCACCGGGAAAAAAAAAACGGATCATAAAAAAAATTCTCCGACCCCCCGACGTCTGACCCTAGCCCCCGACCCTTCCATTAAAACCCATTAACAGCGCGATGGTGGGCCTGTTGAAGGGACAACCGACACTCGCTGGCGTCGCTAAAACATCCGTCGCCGATATAATTAGTCGAAGTTAGTTAGTTCTGTACCGACTCCACAAGTACTACAAGTACAAAATGGACGGACAGTTCTTTAAGCTGTTGCCTCAACAATATGTCGTAGTGACAATAAAAACATTATAATAAAGTGGCATGAATGGTATACTTGGGGGTTTGGTTGTATTGTGAATCACTTTTTTCTTTTAATATCTTCCGTGTCTACATTCTGTTTCTCAACTGAGTTCACTGAAACCAAGACCGAGGCTTTGTGTCCAACGTGAAGAGAAAGCGAGCGATAAAGTTACCGAAATAAATACATGCCTTTGGGTTAAAGACTGAAGGATTCCATCAGAGCAGCGGTAATCCAACATTATATACAGGATAGCATCGTATCGTAGGATGACTGAAACGTCGCGTAAAGACGCAGATAAAGGAGATGATTCGATTTAGAAAGGAAAAGCGTTTTTATCACATCAACGAGGGTCAGTTACTGGGATCTCCGTGTGAAACATTCCACATTAGGAAACCCTGCAGCAGCGCGGATAGTTTCCGGATATTTCTATTTCTATTTCTATTTCTATTTCTATTGCCGCTTTTTCCTTTTTTGGTCGTCTCTAACCGGTGTTGTCGTGCAGGTCGGCTGCACGGCGTGCTGCTCTGTCTGGGCCACCGTCTGTCTGGGGACTGGTGGTGGTGGTGGTGGTGGTGGTGGTGGTGGTGGAGGAGTTTTGTGGGGGTTTTTTTTGTTTTTTTTTAACCGAATGGGGATCAAAACATGTGTTTGCAATCAACATCAACACATGGCACGAGCGTGGGACCCTGGGAAGGAGGGGAAAAACGGCGAGGAGAAAAGCAATGAGACAGGAGGGATGGAGGGAGGGATGGAGGGAGGGATGGAGGGACAGGAAACGACAGAGAGAGAGAGAGAGAGAGAGAGAGAGAGAGAGAGAGAGAGAGAGAGAGAGAGAGAGAGAGAGAGAGAGAGAGAGAGAGAGAGAGAGGGTAGGATGGAGACTCAACACACATATCCCATCTTTATTAGCAGGGGCTCGGGCAGCGAGGCTTACCCGCCGATTTACGGGCTCAACTTAGAGCTTATTAAAGAAATACCAAATGTCCGTCCGTCCGTCTCTCTGGTTTCACTTCGGCGAAACGCAACCCCACCCCCACCACCACCACCACCCTCCACCCACCCCTCCACCCACCCCTCCACCCACCCTCCACCCACCTACATCTCTGGAGGCAGTGGGAAGGAGTCATGTACCTGAGAGGGATCAACAGTAACACTAACCGGCCAAAAAAGAAAATGGCCGTTGGGACATCGTGCCGGTGGCGGCGGTGGTGGTGGTGGCGGCGGCGGCGGCGGTGCTGCCCAGGGCCCCCCGGCGGCCATGTGTGCGGTGGCGGGGTGGCGGTGATCTAGTTTAGTTTAAACAACAGCTTGTTTGCTATTCCTGGGGAAATCAAGGAAGACGAAGGAAGAGATTCTTCCCCCCACCCTCCCCCCCCGGAGACGGACCTCTCCGCCTCCACTTAGCGCTTAAGTGAGGTGATTCTGATTCGCTCGCTCGCTCACACACACACACACACACACACACACACACACACACACACACACACACACACAGAGATATTGAATGAAACGGTGCTGTTATCTGCATTGCATGGGGTTTCCGCACGTTTTTGACGAGCGTTTTTTGCAGACACCTAACCCTACCTCCTCCTCCTAGCTAAGTGTGGAGGTGTCCCTGAGCAAGACACCACCTAACCCTACCTGCTCCTCCTAGCTAAGTGTGGAGGTGTCCCTGAGCAAGACACCACCTAACCCTACCTGCTCCTCCTAGCTAAGTGTGGAGGTGTCCCTGAGCAAGACACCACCTAACCCTACCTGCTCCTCCTAGCTAAGTGTGGGAGGTGTCCCTGAGCAAGACACCACCTAACCCTACCCTGCTCCTCCTAGCTAAGTGTGGAGGTGTCCCCTGAGCAAGACACCACCTAACCCTACCTGCTCCTCCTAGCTAAGTGTGGAGGTGTCCCTGAGCAAGACACCACCTAACCCTACCTGCTCCTCCTAGCTAAGTGTGGAGGTGTCCCTGAGCAAGACACCACCTAACCCTACCTGCTCCTCCTAGCTAAGTGTGGAGGTGTCCCTGAGCAAGACACCACCTAACCCTACCTGCTCCTCCTAGCTAAGTGTGGAGGTGTCCCTGAGCAAGACACCACCTAACCCTACCTGCTCCTCCTAGCTAAGTGTGGAGGTGTCCCTGAGCAAGACACCACCTAACCCTACCCTGCTCCTCCTAGCTAAGTGTGAGGTGTCCTGAGCAAGACACCACCTAACCCTACCTGCTCCCTCCTAGCTAAGTGTGGAGGTGTCCCTGAGCAAGACACCACCTAACCCTACCTGCTCCTCCTAGCTAAGTGTGGAGGTGTCCCTGAGCAAGACACCACCTAACCCTACCTGCTCCTCCTAGCTAAGTGTGGAGGTGTCCCTGAGCAAAGAACACCACCTAACCCTACCTGCTCCTCCTCCTAGCTAAGTGTGGAGGTGTCCCTGAGCAAGACACCACCTAACCCTACCTGCTCCTCCTAGCTAAGTGTGGAGGTGTCCCTGAGCAAGACACCACCTAACCCTACCTGCTCCTCCTAGCTAAGTGTGGAGGTGTCCCTGAGCAAGACACCACCTAACCCTACCTGCTCCTGACGTGTTGGTTGTTACCTTGCATGGTTGGCACCGCCGTCGGTGTATGAATGGGTGAATGTGAGGCAAGACTGTAAAGCACTTTGGATAAAAGCGATGATATAAATGCAACCCATTGACCAATTACCATGCTACAGAAAGACTTGAATAGTTTCAGGCACTCGTAAATGAATTGCTCGGTTAATAGAACGAAGTTTCAAGTGCTCACATTTCCGAGGTGAACGGCAAGATAGCTCGGACAAGATGACGGCGAGGATCCCTACTGTAGTAAAGCAACGACCCCTCGACCAGGAGGTCACGACGTGCCGCCGATCCCCACCTGGTCAAGCAGGCCGTCACGCTGGGCCACCGCCAATGAATCCCGGCCTAATGACCGATGATTGGCCATGCGGCTGATATTTTATGTTCGGAACATTAAAAAAAACGGCGTGAGGGTCGTTCTTTATGGACGCATTTTAATGATTCGCTGATATCAACGCCGCGTTAAATTAACGAGCAAATTAGCACGTGGCGAGGCTGCGAGGGGATTACAGTGTTGTTCCGTGTAAAGTTAATTCACCAGAAATAGTTGCAGTACATTGTGATGGTCGTCGTCGTTGTATTTGTGCCGCCCCGTGTTGTGACACATAAAACACTCTGACGTTGACTATATGTGTTTGGTGAAATATCAGATGATTGACATTTGATTACAATTGAATCTCGTGAGACTCAAGAAGTTGCAAGAAGTCACTTTGCGCAAAAGAATGACCTTCGATCTTTTCTAATAAAAATTCTAATTGATGACAAGTTGCGATAAAACCTTCCGACTTCCAGTCAGCTCGTAAAAAAGGCCCGAGCGGCGGTGGTGGACTCACCTCCGTCCACCCTCCCCAGTCCCTGGTCCCCAGTCCCCGGTCCCTGGTCCCTGGTCCCTGTTTAGAGGCTCCTGGCAGGTTGGCACATGGCTCCGGTTAATTATGGTTATACGGCTTCCATAAATGGAGTCGCCATTATAGACGCAGAGCCTTTATGAGAATTTTTAAAAATTAAGCACTTTCTTTGAAGTGTTAAAACACACAGACACACACACACACACACACACACACACAACCGCACACACACATACCACACACACACATACACAGCACACAGCCACAAGCGGCACCCGAGTAAAAACCGCGTCCGAGTGACTTGAGTTCGCCGCCCCGCCAACAGCGCACCTGGTTCTGATGTCAAACTTTTATTGTCCTCGTACGAGTATTATTTGGTTATTAAAAAAAAAAAAAAGATATATAGCCGACGTCGAGGTTTTTATATAAACCGAGATGCACATTGGCAGCATGTGTACGCGTCCTTGATCTGCGGGGAGCGGCCGGGACGAGCGGACGAGAACACATTCTCCTCCGTGGAAACACGCGGGAGTACTTTGCGTTAAGTCGGCGCCGGCTTATGGGAAGGTCCCAGTAAAACCTCGAAATTTTGGGGTCTGGGTCGGGACCGTTGTTTTTGCATTCCGGCCCCGTCGTACGAGGCCCCCCCCCCCCCGAGACCCCCGTCTTACATCTTTCGCGTGCGACTATTTCATAAACTATCTCGGCGTACGGCTTGTACACACCGCCGGTGCGCTGGAGTGTACGTAATTAACATCACGTGCCGACATACAGTAAAGGGCATTTGGGTTGTTTGGGTCTCCGAGCGGAGGGTTTCCGGCCGTCCTCGTCCGTCGTCGGTCGTTCCGCGGCCGCGGGAAGCGAAGCGTGTTTCCCGCAAGACGCCGCCGCTGTCGACCGCTGAGTCAACGACGAGATCCGATAAAAAAAAAAAGAAAGAAAGTGGAAGTGGACTCGAGACTAAATTTAGAAGCGCAAATGCACAAATGCATCACGGCCCAATAAAGAAACGGCCCTCCAGCACAGACACCACACACACAGACACACACACACACACACACACACACACACACACACACACACACACACACACACACACACACGTACACACACACACACCCTCGCCAGCCACGCAGCGACAACAGCCGTGTGCTGCAGCGGCGGCGGCGGCGGCGTCTAGCAGCTCGCTCGCCCTCTTCCCCTTGAGCTGTGATGCTAGCCGTCTGAACTCTGAAGAGCTACAGGCTTTGTTGTGGAGGTTCCAGCGGCGTGAAGAAAAAAAAAA
>PIJE02001045.1:22047-24547 GCA_002895965.2 Coryphaenoides rupestris | reverse complement strand
GCTGCTGCTGAGGTATAAAGCCGCCCGTCTGTAATCTGTTGTCGAGACACAAGGCCGCTGTAATGTCTTCCATCAGCAAGTGGATTATCTGCGGGGGGGGGAATTGTAATTTACACCGGCTTCACTTTTATGTAGCGCGCCGCTTAAAAGTTAATAGCATTTAGCAGAACAATAAGACCAGCCGTCGCCTTGAAGTCGTCGCCCCGGTCGTCGTCGTCGTCGTCGTCGTCGTGGATACGCGTCGCGAACAAAACAAAAGCTAACAAGTGAGAGACGCTGACGGAGGTGCGCTTGTCAGACAATGCGGGGGGCGGGTGGCGCTCGCGACTGCTCCGCTACGAGCTAATTAGCGACAAGACGGCTGCCTATCTCCGCGCGGCACACGTGTCCGTTCTGGCTGTCAGCGCCAACGCATCATCAAGCCCCGCCCCCCCCCCCACCCCCCCCCCCCCCCGCCGCCTGCTGTAGTGAGTGAGGTCCATTGTCTTTTGGCTTCAGGTTCCCCCCCCCGCCCCCCACACACACCACAACACCGCACCCCCAAAAGTAATCCCGTGTAACGCCTCGGCGGTGTTTTGTTGTCTTCGGCGAAGCGCAATCTCGTCGTCCCGGCGTTTTGACGTCGACAGACAACCGCGGCTTTAGTCGGAGGCCCCTCAACCCCGAACCGCCAAACCGCCAAACCGCCAGCCGTGTTCGCCGCGGCCGTCTTTTGTCTCGGGGGGGAATTAAAGGCCCCAGAGAGAGAGTGTTTAAAGCCCTTTCTCTTTTATCGTGTTCACAACAACCCTCACAAGTCCTTGGCAGGCTCTCTATGAATAAGAAACACACACACATCCATCCATCCATCCATCCATCCATCCATCCATCCTCGTGGCATTAGCGCCGTAAAAGAGCTTTACATGTGTTGGGAAGAACGTCTGAAGAATTGTTTTATCTCCGAAGCAGTGAAAGGGAAGCCGTGCATTGTTCTTAGATGCTGAACTATATACCGTATATAAATATATATATATATATATATATATACTGTATATATGTATGTGTATATGCAGTATATGGATGTGAGGGGACCCAGAGAGAATGTAGGTCAGACTGTACTTATAAGTTGCAACCGTTTTTTTTAGGACAAAGTCGATTATTTGGTTCGTCGTGTCTCAGCTGAAGGGGGGGGAGGGGGGGGGGGGGGGTGGGTCAGGTGGTTTCTCACCGATGGTCCGAGAGATGCCGGAGTTTTCCATTACGCTGCCGTTGACCTCGTCGGTCACATTCCTACGGTAACCACCTCTGACCCTCCCCCGCCGTCGGTAGACAGCGATTAGCAACGGGCCTGCCGTCCACTCGCCATGAGAGAGACAGAGACAGAGAGATAGAGATAGAGATAGAGAGACAGAGAGAGAGGGAGACAGAGACAGAGACAGAGACAGAGACAGAGACAGAGAGACAAACAGAGACAGAGAGAGAGATACAAACAGAGACAGAGACAGAGACAGAGAGAGAGATACAAACAGAGAGAGAGACAGAGAGAGAGAGATACAAACAGAGAGAGAGACAGAGAGAGAGAGATACAAACAGAGACAGATAGAGAGAGATACAAACAGAGAGAGAGACAGAGAAGGAGAGATACAAACAGAGACAGAGAGAGAGAGATACAAACAGAGACAGAGAGAGAGACAGAGACAGAGAGAGAGAGATACAAACAGAGACAGAGAGAGAGAGATACAAACAGAGACAGAGAGAGAGACAGAGACAGAGAGAGAGAGATACAAACAGAGACAAGAGAGAGACAGAGACAGAGACAGAGAGATAGAGAGAGAGAGAGACAGAGACAGAGACAGAGAGAGAGAGAGAGAGAGAGAGAGCGAGAGAGAGATAATTCTACCTGCAGATATTTTCCCAAATTGTCTCAGTGATGTCAGGTTCGGGGCTCCAGAGCTCAAGAGAGTTTAGAAGTAACAGTGGGGGGGGGGTTGGGGGGGGGGGGAGGGGTGAGGGGGGGGGTGAAAGTGAGCGAGGTGTTTTGACAAATGCGTACGATTCCCCACCAACTGTATGAGTTATGTACGTGTTGAAGCCTGGGGAGAGCAGCTGTTTTCCACGGATTATCTCAGGTATCTGCATCCCCACCATTACAGTAATACCGGACTTTCACACACACACACACACACACACACACACACACACACACACACACACACACAGACACACACACACACAGACACACACACACACACACACACACACACACACACACACCACACACACACACACACACACACACCACACACACACGCACACACACACACACACACACACACACACACACACCACACAGACTAGGTACCGAGGGGGTCACTTATAAACCACTAGGTGCTCGGGTGCATGGAGTTGAGTCTTTCTTCCCCCCCCCCCCCGCCCCCCCCGCCCCCCGCCGCCAAAAGAAAACGGGTGCCATTGATTTATACGACGGCCGACGTGAAACCAGCGAAACCGGTTCCTTCGA
>PIJE02001045.1:7500-10916 GCA_002895965.2 Coryphaenoides rupestris | reverse complement strand
CGCTAAGTGGGACAGGGGGGGTGGGGCCGGTGGTGGGGGGTGGTGGTGGTTGTGGGCGGGGCCGAGGGGATTAGTTTATGAGGGAGGAAGATGCCCGCCGTCTCTCTCTCTCTCTCTCAGCAGCACCGCCCTCGTCCAGGTGTCGCCGGCGTTGTCCACGCTTCTTGCAGGGGAAAGTATTGCATTATGGGTAATTTGGCGTCCAATTAACTGATCCGATTGCAACGGAAAAGCCCGGACTATTCTGGCAGCGGGCTCATAATTAGACAGTGTTATATTATTGGAGCCATTCTGGCTGCTGATAGGCTCCCATTACCCAGCCATTTAAAAATAGCATTTCTACTATTACAAAGTGACAGCAACGAACAAAAGGGTGTGCGTGCGTGTGTGTGTGTGTGTGTGTGTGTGTGTGTGTGTGTGTGTGTGTGTGTGTGTGTGTGTCTTCTGTTACCTGCCACATCAGGGACGTACACTTAGAGACATAACTGATTGCCAGGACCCCTCCCATCAATTACACCCCGCCTCCCTCCCAACTTCTAACTCATTTTTTTGGGGCGGAGGGGGGTCTGTGCTACATATTGACCCCGCCCCCTGACCCCGGGGCAGTCTACCTGAGAGCCCAGCGGGGGGGTGGGGCAGGGGAGGGTAGGGACACACACACACACACACACACACACACACACCAGAGTGAGTGGTGCTGGCCACTGAACGAAGATGGAGGAGAATTTGTCACTGTCGGATTGATGTGCCAGCGTTGGGTGTAACAGCACCCCCCCCCCCCCCCACACACACACACACACACACACACACACACACACACACACACACACACACACACACACACACACACACACACACACACACACACACAGCCCCCAATGGACAGGTGCACACTTGCACACACTTTTATGCCAACTAGACCACTCACCCACCCCCCCCCCCCCAACCTCTATCATCTCCCCTGACTACACACACACACACACACACATACGCACACACACACACACACACACACACACACACATACGCACACACACACATACGCACACACACACACATATACGCACACTCACACACATACACACACACACACACACACACTCATGAGAGAGAGAGAAAGCGAGAGAGAGAGAGAGAGAGAGAGAGAGAGAGAGAGAGACAACGTGACTCATTTCTCTTAAAACACGACTAATTTTAACTCTGTATTCTTTCCGAAAACATGTGTTCTCCTCTTGCTCCGCCTCCTTGACCCCGCCCACCTCCCCCTCTCCCCCTCTCCCCCTCTCCCCCTCTCCCCCCCTCTCCCACCCTCCCCCCGTCCCTGTCGGCCATTAGTGTCTTTAATCATTAAGCCTTCGGAAGACGAAGTACATATTTAAATGTAATCCATACAAAATCTTCTGTTTTCTTCACACACACACACACACACACACACACACACACACACACACACACACACACACACACACACACACACACACACACACACACAGGCGTTTCTTGTTTCTTTTGTCCATTTGCCATAAAAATATCATTTAATATTTCTCATTTATTTTGTCTTTTACACACAGAAACACAGAAACAGAAGCAGCAGCACCCAGAGTCCCCTGGCTATGTGTACCCCACCGACGAGGCCGGCCCACAAACAACACATTCATCTCTTATTTTCCCACATCCGTTTGTTTTCTTCTTCTTGTTGTTGTTGTTGTTGTTGTTTGTGTTTTTCTTCTTTTTCTTCTCTTCTTTTTTTTCTTTCTCCTCCCCGCCCCGGAGTCTCCATCTAACCAGGAGGCCCGGGGGGGGGACCGGCGCGAAGCATTAGGTGCCCCCGCGATCAATACCGTCTCGCGGGCTCGGAAATAAATGTGATCAGAAGCCTCATTGATCTTCATCTGCGGTTTAAAAAAAAAGTTTACCAGGGCCGAGTCGAGGCCGGCCATCTTCTGGTTGCCTCTCGATAACAAACGACCAGTAGCACCAGTGATGCCGAAGAGATGAAGAGATTATGTTTTGCTGTTTCCGTTCCTCTCCTTGGAACCGATATGAGATGCAAAAACTTCTTCTTTACTAAAATTACGCTCGGTTTTTAATTTTGAAGCATCTCAAAGATCTTCTCTTACGCTTAAACTTCTCCCTGCGGTTATGTAGTTTGTCTTTGTTGACCAGAACAACATAACTCTTGTACGATGAGGCAGCTTTACATGCACACTTATATTCTATTCTTATTTCGGCTCCGAAAGCATGACAATATTCAGAATTAGATACGGGTCATGTAGAGAGCATATTCCGTATTAGTGGAATATTCATTTTCGCCAGCCGCATAGTCGACAGCTTAGTAGGAATGCTGTCTTTCTTTTTTCGGAATAAGGGCAAAAGCGGGAATATTGCGCGCATGTAAACGGAGTCGTTGGGCGTTGGGCTGCAGAACCGAGCGTTCCCGTATCTCTGCGTCATAACGGTGACGCTAACGTTAGGAGACGGTACGTTGCTGTGCTTCCGAAGTGTGTGTCCACTCACAACCGGCTTCTTTCGGCGAGGACATAAACAGGAACTATTTTCGCTGACAATTACACATTTTCCCTCTGCTAACCCTGATTGATTTTTTATTCTTTTTTCAATTTGATACCACTTTTCTTTATATATGTATATACAGTATATACAGTATATGCCTGAGAATATCAATAAATACTTCATCAAGGGCATTATTGATTCGCAGCGTGGGCCCTCGATGACAGCTATTGTGCATGTGTGTGTGTGTGTGTGTGGCGGAAATGGAAATATGACTTCTTTTCAATATTCCTACTTTCATTGTATGATGATGTTTGATGATAAAGGTCGTCATTAACTGGCAGGGGTGACGCAGAGTAACGACACACACACACACACACACACAGACACACACACACACACACACACACACACACACAGCACACACACAGACACACACACACACACACACACACACACAAGCATATAGGTCAGTTTGCACATCCAAGTGTCTCTCTCTCTCTCTCTCTCTCTCTCTCTCTCTCTCTCTCTCTCTCTCTCTCTCTCTCTCTCTCTCTCTCTCTCTCTCTCTCTCTCTCTGTCTCTCTGGGTTGTGGAGGCCGTGAGAGAATAGCAGGTGTCTTGGGCCAGTGTGCCCCCCTTGGAAGAAACAGCAGCTGGTCAGGACCCCTGGCTGTGTGTGTGTGTGTGTGTGTGTGTGTGTGTGTGTGCGTGTGTGTGTGTGCATGTGTGTGTGTGTGTGTGTGTGAGAGAGAGAGAGAGAGAGAGAGAGAGAGAGAGAGAGAGAGAGAGGGAGGGATGGAGGAATATATACATAGAGAGAAAGAGACATAGAGACAGAGGGAGAGAGAGAGAGAGAGAGACTGGAAATATTGTCATGTTCGTCAGAGCCTGAGGTGAAGAAAGAA
>PIJE02001045.1:0-2500 GCA_002895965.2 Coryphaenoides rupestris | reverse complement strand
CTCCTCCTCATCCTCCTCGACTAACCGTCCCTAATTCCCTCTCCCAGTCCCTCCCTGGACGTTGTCTGGTCCCTCGCCACTACCTATGGGGGATGTAAAGGCTCCATGCTGGGCCTCTGCCATCACTCCTGGCTAATCCTGTAACTACTACACACACACACACACACACACACACACACACACACACACACAGTATATGTATAGATGTATGCATACACACACACACACACACACACACACACACACACGCATAGACGCATGCATGCACGTGCACACACACAGACACATGCACGCACATAAATGCACACACACACACACACACACACACACGCACACACACATAAATACACACATACACACACGCACACACACATATGCATACATGCATGCATGCACACACAGACATACACAAACACACACACACATGCACGCGCGCGCACGCACACACACAGACACACACACAGACACACAGACACACAGACAGACATGCGTGTGCAGGTCGGTGCCCTGGACAGGACAAACTCTTGTTCTGAGACACAAAGAACACGCGTGATCATACCAACCGAAGACACTCGGATCACGGCCTTGATCCGTTACCAGCCCACCCCGGAGTGGGGGGGGGCGGGGGAGGGGTCGTGGGAGGGGGGGGGAGGAGTGTCAGCCTGCCAACAACAACCAACGAATTCCAGCCGGAGACGAGAGATGAGATGAGATGGGATGGGATGGGCTGGGATGGGATGGGATGAGCGGGCGGGCGGGCGGGCGTGCGAGAGAGCGACAAGAGGGAGGGGGAGATGTTTACCTCGGCGACCGTCATCTGATCTGAGGCCCATTATGCAGCCGGCCGAGAGAGAGAGAGAGAGAGAGAGACAGAGAGAGAGAGAGAGAGAGAGAGAGATGGAGGGAGTGTGTATGTCACCGAGCCCACCCTGGGGGGGGCTTTGGTGTTTATTTTATTGACTTATATTTTTTTAAGGTAATGTTGGTGGGTTGGATGGTGGGTTGGATGGTGGGTTGAGTGGGTTTGGGTGGGGGGGCCTGCTGATCATGTGGCCACGACTCTGTGGTCCCAGCTCCAGATGTTGGAGATGTCGGAGAGGGAAATTACTCCTCCGTCGGAGATGATTTTCCACTCTAACGTAACGAGGAACATGTATTTAGGAAACCAAAGTGGCGTTCACCGTGACGGGAGGGTGGGGGGGGGGCTCGGTCTCCCATGTCAGCGTCGGGGGGATACTCTCTCTCTCCCCCGTCTCCCCTCTCTCTCCCCCCTCTCTCCCTCGCCCCCCGAAAGTGAACGAAACTTCACTAAACTAAACAATGTGAAAAGCCTTAGAGAGCACCTGTGGTGTGTGTGTGTCGGTGTGTGTGTGTGTGTGTCTTTGCATGTGTGTGTGTGTGTGTGTGTGTGTGTGTGTGTGTGTGTGTGTGTGTGTTAAAAGGAGAAACACTGTGTTTGACATGTCCCCGTGTGTGTACGCTTCCGTGTTTTCCATTTCCGTCGTGTTTGTGCGGGAACAGAGAACGACAGAAAGTCAAAACCGCAGCGGCTGGAAAAAAAAAAGGCAGAAAGAAAAGAAAAAAAAAAACGAGAAAATAGATTGTGAGCCGACGACGGAGCGAGACGTCGACATCGCGGGCGGGCGGGCGGCGGGCGGAGAAATGTGGGTCATTAATATTAACAAACACACCTTCTAATTTCATCTCCGATCGCTGCTCCAAAAAAACTCCTCCTCGCCGATCTTCCCGACAGACGAGGTGTTTGATTACGCTGCAGGTTACCGGATCACTTCGGAGCCCTTCCATTCGTCGGCGGCCGCCTGCCAGACTGTCCGGGGCGAGGTTATAGGTCATAGGTTATAGGTTATAGGGTTATAGGGCTGAACCCGGTCGGTACGGGGAACGATCGGTGGGCTCAGGACTGAAACGGACCGGACGGAAACACCAACACGGGCACCGGAAACGGTACCAGAACACCGTCTACGGAACCAGAATCAATCTCCACACCACAGCAAACACAACACACACCAGGGTTTAGCTCATCGTCAAACGTCGCCCGGCCTCGCAATCGAAGTGTTCACGGTGCATTCCCTATTACGTTGGTTTTATTAATGGTTCATTGAGGTGGACCTCTGAGCTTGAGCTGGAGAGTGTTTTCTTTTCTTCCTTTCCTTTCTTATTTTTTTAAACTAGATTTTAAACTAGATTTAAAAATAAGTAATGACACCTATACAAGGTGTATTTCATAAAATCTTTAAAAGTCATCTCGGGACAAAGTCCCCCAGAGTAACGTCCCCCCCCCCCCCACCCCCTCTGGGGTGGAAGCCCAACCTCCCCGGGATGAGACGCCGATCGCTTCGGAGAGACGCAGTGTTCCTCCGGCGAGATGCTGCTGTAGTCGTGGGGATGGGTTGTTTCCTGGCGTCCTTTTTCGCCGCGGAGCATCGGAACAAACTCGTACCGCCGCCGCCTCTGCCGGACACACGACGACACTCACACC
>PIJE02001044.1:145978-180869 GCA_002895965.2 Coryphaenoides rupestris | reverse complement strand
GTCTACAATGTGATTTGTGGAAATTGGAGAAGCCTATGACCGTGTCCCCCCGGGAATCATGTGGGGGTACTAACCGGGAAGTAATCGCGGTACCGGGCCGTCTGGAATACTGCCATTCGGTCCCTGTAACGAACAAAGTGCGAGCTGCGTCCTGTAATTCTCCGCCCAAAGTCAAGCTTCCTCAGTGGGGTGTGAACTCCGCCAAGGTCCCCTTGTTACCTGGTTCTGTTCGTGATCTTCAATGTGCCGAATCTCAAAGGCGCAGTCGAGGTGGAGGAGATGTGTCCGGTTGGGACCTCAGAATTGCATCTCTGCTCTTTGCAGATGATGTGTGTCTAGTTCTACATCAAACACGGTGACCTACCCATGCACTTGGGCCGGTTTTGCCAGCCGAAGTGTGGAAGCGCGTCAGGATGCAGAGCAGCACCTTCCAAGTCTGAGCCATGTTCTCGCCGAAAAACGGTGGAGTGTTCCCTCCGGGTTGGGAGTGATGCGTGCCCCAAGCGAAAGGGATTCCAGAGTATCCTCCGGCGTTCTTGTTCACGAGTGAGGGCAAAAGACAATGGAGGAGCTATGGACAGAACGATTGTGGTGCAGCGTCTTGCAGTGATGCGGCTCTGTAACCGTGCCGTATGTGGTGAAAGGGAGCTGTAGCCGGAGGCCGAGCTTTCCTTTACGTTGTAACCATCTAGTTCCAACCAAATCACCTATGTCACGTGAGCTTTGCGGTAGTTGAGCGAAAGAGATAGATTTGCGGATACAGCGGCCGAAATGAGGTTTTCCTCCGCAGGTGGCTGGGCTAGCCTAGGATAGGGTGAGAGCTCAGACATCGGAGCGGAGGGAGCCTCGGAGTAGAGCCCGCTGCTCTCCGCATCGAGGTAGTCCAGCTGAGGGTGGTTCGGGAGTGGATGGGCAAACTCCCATGCGCCCCCCAACAACCCTGCGAGGGTAAAGAGCTGGTCCACTGTTCCACGGCCGGACGGAAACCGCATTGTTCCTCCTGAAGCTGAGGTTCGACAATCGGCCGGAGCCTCCTTTCCAGCACCCTGGAATAAACTTTCCCGGGGAGGCTGAGCAGTGTGATACCCCGATAGTTGGAGCACACCCTCCGGTCCCCTTTCTTGAAAAATGGGGACCACCACCCCGGTCTGCCACTCCACAGGTACTGTCCCCGACCTCCACGCTACATTGACTAGGCGTGTCAGCCACGACAGCCCGACAATGTCCAGAGCCTTCAGCATCTCAGGGCGAATCTCATCCACACCTGGCGCCTTGCCACTGAATAGCTTTTTGACTACTTCAGCGACCTCTACCAAGGATATGGGTGAGACTTCCCCCGAGTCTTCAGACTCTGCCTCTTCCCCCGAGGACGTACTGGTCGGGTTCAGGAGCTCCTCAAAGTGTTCTTTCCACCGCCCGACAATATCCTCAGTCTGGGTCAGCAGTTCTCCTCCCCGACTGAGCACAGCCTGAGCCAAGCCCTGCTTTCCCTTCCTGAGTCGCCGGACAGTTTGCCAGAACTTCCTTGAGGCCAACCGAAAGTCCTGCCTCCATGGCCTCCCCGAACTCCTCCCACACCCGGGTTTTTGCTTCAGCAACCGCTGAAGCTGCGGTCCTTTTGGCCTCCCGGTACCTGTCTGCTGTTTCAGGAGACCCCTGGGCCAACCAGGCCCGAAAGGCCTCCTTCTTCAGCCTGACGGCTTCCTTCACCGCTGGTGTCCACCAACGGGTTCTTGGGTTGCCGCCACGACAGGCACCGACAGCCTTTTGACCACAGCTACGAGCTGCAGCCTCTACAATGGAGGCTCTGAACATGGCCCACTCAGGTTCCATGTCCCCAACCTCCCCCGGGATGCACGAGAAGTTCTTCCGGAGGTGGGAGTTAAAGACCCTACGGACAGGGGCTTCCACCAGACGTTCCCAGTTCACCCTCACTACACGTTTGGGTTTACCAGGTCTGTCTGGCAGCCTCCCGCGCCATCTGATCCAACTCACCACCAGGTGGTGATCAGTTGACAGCTCTGCTCCTCTCTTCACCCGAGTGTCCAAAACATGCGGCCGCAGATCTGCTGATACGATTACAAAGTCGATCAGCGACCTTTGGCCTAAGGTGGTACGGTACCAGGTACACTTGTGAGCCACCCTATGCTCGAACATGGTGTTTGTTATGGCCAGTCCATGACTAGCACAGAAGTCCAATAACAAAACACCACTCACTCCTCTCCAGGTTTCTCCATCATTGCCCACGTGTGCGTTGAAGTCCCCCAGTAGAACTATGGAGTCCCCGGATGGAACCCTTTCCAGGATGTCACCCAAGGACTCCAAGAAGGCCGGATACTCTGAGCTGCTGTTTGGTGCGTAGGCACACACAACAGTCAGAGCCTTCCCCCCAGCGACTTGTAGTCGCATGGAGGCGACCCTCTCGTCCACCGGAGAGAACTCCAACACAGCGGCGCTCAGCCGGGGACTTGTGAGTATCCCCACACCGCCTGGCGCCTCACACCCTGGGCAACTCCGGAGAAGTAGAGGGTCCAGCCCCTCTCCAGGAGTTTGGTTCCAGACCCGGTGCTGTGCGTGGAGGTGAGCCCAACCATATCTAGTTGGCACCGCTCCACCTCCCGCACCAGCTCAGGCTCCTTCCCCGCCAGTGAGGTGACGTTCCACGTCCCTAGAACCAGTCGGCGATGACGGGGATCCGCACGCCCAGGACCCTGCTTTTGCCTACCGCCCGGTATACAATGCACCCGACCCCAATGACTCTCCCTGCAGGTGGTGAGCCCACAGGGAGGTGACTCCACGTTGTCTTTTCGGGCTTGGCCCGGCCGGGCCCCGTGGATCCAGGTCCGGCCACCAGACGCTCGCCGACGAGCTCCCCTCCCGGGTCTGGCTCCAGAAGGGTGCCCCGGTTTCCCTTGTCCGGGCGAGGTGACTGTTCTTTCCGGGAGTCTTTTCATGGGGTCTTTGAATCGCTCTTAGTCTGGCCCCTCCCCTGAGACCACTTTGCCTTGGGAGACCCTACCAGGGGCTAATGCCCTGGACAACACAGCTCCCAGGGTCACGGAGGCGCCCAAACCCCCCCACCACGATAAGGTGGCGATTATTTGGGGGGGACAAGATAAAAGTACCAGGGACTCGTTTAATAATAATAAAGTGAACAATACACAAGTCTATTGTTACGGGGAAGAGAGTTTTGTCTGCAGGAAAACAGGGCATCCTTGTAGCCAGGAATGGACGTGTTCGAACTCTAAATTGTACAGTCAATTGTGCTGCATGCCTGGACCCAAATACTATAGATCAATGAACAATAGACAGACAGACAGGTGATAGATGGATCTGATAGATGGATCTATAGATCTATAGATGGATGGATCTATAGATCTATAGATGGATGGATGGATGGATGGATCTATAGGTCGATGGATCGATAGATACAGGCAGTATCTTGCTTGACGACGACGCATGCCCTGGCATTGCAAAACAAGATGGCCGTGAGTCATTCATGGGACTATTATGCTCTGTAACATGTCTGTAACGAGAATATGAAGGGAATATTCCATAAGTAACTCATGTAAACACCGTATTCATCGAGATATTGTATGATTTAGAGTAAGGTCGATCGTGGGAATATTGCTGTCCATGTAAACGTGGCTGTTGGGATGGAGGAGCGATCACACATCCTGCACAGACAATACAAAGAACACGACAACAATGAGTCCCCCCGTCCACCGGGGGTCTCTACGCGGTGCCCTCTGCTCGGGGTCCCAGGGCCCGGGGCCTTCCTGCAGGCAACACCGCGAGGGTGTCTAGGGGCCCGTCCGCCACCTTTCAAAGCACACCGGCGCATCGCAAGGGTACGCCTCTGTGCTGCTCTGGTGCAGTCAGCCGTACCGCCGCCGCCACCTCCAGACATCAGCCCTCAGGCCCCACGACCAAAGCAAGGATGTTTACGGGTCCATAGGGGTTGGGGGGCAGGGGAGGCGGGACTACAGGGGAGCTCACCACCAACTCCTTCACACACACACCTCCGATACTTGGTTCCTGGTGGTGTTGTGTGGAGGATCTCGTGATGGTGGAGGAGGAGGAGGAGGAGGAGGAGGAGGTGGAGAATGCTGTGTGATCCCCTCGTAATTAATTTGTCGTTCAGATGTGCAGAGCGTTAACGGGGTTCGACTTCATTCGTCAAAGCTCCTTTATTTGCAGCGTGAATGACCTTTCTGGTTTATTAAGCAGAATGCGCCGAAACCACCTCTCTCTCTCTCTCTCTCTGTCGCTCTCTCTGTCTGTGTCTGTCTTTCTTTCTTTCTGTCTCTCTCACTCTCTCTCTTTACTTCAATGCTCTGAAAAATTACATTGCGTCGTGAAGTGTCGTGAAGAGTTGGAGGCAGGAGCTAAAAAAACAAACAAACTGCAAAGCAAACATTTGTTTGTGATCGGCAAAGCCTATGGTGAATATCACACACACATACACACAGACACAGACACACACACACAAGCACAGCTCACAGCTCACAGCTCGTAATTACATAATACACACATACAGGGACTCGCCGTCTTGGGTGAGTTCCAAAAAGATAAACATAAAAACAAACGAGGTTGCATCATCACAGACTTCCATCCCATTGTGAATCACACATTAAGCTATTTTAAGCCAGTGTGTGTGTGTGTGTGTGTGTGTGCGTGCACGTGTGCGTGTGTGTGTGCGCGCGCGCGTGTGTGTGTGTGTGTGTTCACACGTGTTCTCGCGGAAACCGAGGCGTGCCTTGCGCTTTCTTGGCAGATGTTCATAAAGTAACGGCAAGAATCGAGTAATTAACTGTATCTGATGAAGTTACTGAGTGGAAGTGGATGTGGTGGTGGTGGCGGTGGTAACCACGGCAGCAGCCAACCCAGCCAGGACGTGTTTACAACGTTCCGCAGAAGGCACATTTCACCGCAAATTAATTCTCATCTCCCGCCTCCTCCGATTCCCCCCCCCCCCCCCCTCTCTCTGTACGATGGCAGAATTTTAATTCCAGCTTCTTCTTTTTTGTGTGTGTAATTGACTGACGATATCTCTGTTGATACGGATGCGAGTCCCCCCACTCAGGAAGATGCATATTCATAAGGCAAAGATGCAGGGAAGGATAAACAAAGTGATTTATCGATTGTTTTTCCCGCTCACACCTTTGCGTTTCGTTTTAAGCGTGCCCATAAAAACCTTTATTAAAGTTGTTCACACTTTACTGTGCCAAAACAAAGGCACACAATGCAGCGTCCCGCGTTTCATTTGCCTATGAAAAGAGCGCGGTAAAGTAAATTAAATCTCGCATCGGAGTACATTTCCGCGCGGGAAACGCAACGTACAAGAAACAAAAACTCTGGTTCCTCCGTCTTGTCCTTGTTTACTGTTAAACGGTGTGTGCTCGGTCTCACACCCGGGTTAATGGTTTCTTTGTGTCTCTGGAGTTTGTTTAAAACCCCGTTGAAAAAAGTTGGGATTATCCAAGAAAAAAAAGCCTTGGAATTGCTTCTGCAAAATCCATTTTAATTGAGGAGGTAACGTTGCAAGCTAATCTGCCGCGCATTTGCGTGTGTACGTGCGCGTGTGTGTGTGTGTGTGTTTAAGTGGAAACTCCACACTGACAGCACAGGGTGTGTGTGTGTGTGTGTGCGTTCGTCCCCTATACACAACTGGTGCTGTGATCTGACAAACTCACCGCTTTGCCCGAACACAGGTCAGGTTTGCCCAGCTGTGTGTGTCTCTGTGTGTGTGTGTGTGTGTGTGTGTGTGTGTGTGTGTGTGTGTGTGTGTGTGTGTGTGTGTGTGTGTGTGTGTGTGTGTGTGACGCCGGCTCACACACATGAAAGGGTGTGTGGCAGTAGCAGCTTCACCACAGTGCAACCGTATCTGATTGCAATGCATTATTCAGCGAGGCACATGTGTGTATACATTAATGCATGTACATACATATATATATACACTGTATGTGTGTGTATATACTGTATATGTAGTCAAAATCACAGTTTTTATTTATTTCTGTATTTTTTGGTGTACGTTTTGTAAATCTCTGTTTGCCTGAATGTCCATGCACTCTAAAAAATTATTCAGTGGCTTTGTAAATGTCACAATAATAAAAAGGTATACTTCCTTGATAAAACCTGTGAAAATCCTGTAATTGTGGGAGTAAGATATACCTAAATAAATGCTTAAAAATCCATCAGTTAATTTTGTGTTATATTTACATCTATTTTTTAAGGTCATTTCACAAAAAGAAGGCAGTATTTGATTAACAAATTATATTTCTAAGATAGGGTTAGAGTAAAAATCGATCAAATTATTTGAGAATCGATTAATCCTACTAATCAGTTTCAAGAACTATAATTTTCTCTCATTCCAACTCAATAGTCTTCGTCTTCAACGCTTACTTAAGAATTTGAGTTATTCAATACTGAACGTCATGACGTGGACGCAATAAACGGTCACGCTCGTTTCCCAGCATGCATTGTGTTCAGACTTTGAGAATTACGTTAAGTTTTAAATGTGTTATGCATGATTGTTCAGTGTTGTTAAATTGTTAGTAGTCATATATTAATGTTGTAAGTGTTTTGGGGAACGTAGCACTGAAGCCATGGTTGACATGGCTGTTTGGTTTGATGACCCCAGCGTTACATTTCATGTTAAGTAAGTCTGTGTCTCACGGTTTTGATAAGCAATAAAAAAGACAGACAATTTGATTCTTATTTCTCCAATCGCCACAATATGTTGGTCAGTCTTCATGGGAGAGCAATTTTCTGTATACTGTTTTGAAATTACCATGGCGATTTGTATGAAAAAGACGAATAACCTATCCACAAAACTGTCTGCTCAGCAATGAAAATATATCTACTCATTTGTTTTAGTGGTTTGGACTTTACTATTGCATTGACTTTGGATTTTAATTATATTTACTTAATTTAATATGTTGTAGGACTACATTTAGTTATTCATGTCTGCCTCATTTTTTTACTCACATTTACTTAATTCATTAGGTAAATTTCAATGATTGCGCAGCTTTGATATTTACTCAATATTTTTTTGTGTAAAAATGTTTCACCCAAAAAAAGTTTTTAGAGTGTGGTCCTGGCTGTTATGGTGGCTGTTATGATGCTGTCTGTGGTGCTGAATGGGCTCCCTGGCTGTTATGATGCTGTCTGTGGTGCTGAATGGGCTCCCTGGCTGTTATGATGCTGTCTGTGGTGCTGAATGGGCTCCCTGGCTGTTATGATGCCGTCTGTGGTGCTGAATGGGCTCCCTGGCTGTTATGATGCTGTCTGTGGTGCTGAATGGGCTCCCTGGCTGTTATGATGCCGTCTGTGGTGCTTGAATGGGCTCCCTGGCTGTTATGACCGCTGTCTGTGGTGCTGAATGGGCTCCCTGGCTGTTATGATGCCGTCTGTGGGTGCTGAAATGGGCTCCCTGGCTGTTATGATGCCGTCTGTGGTGCTGAATGGGCTCCCTGGCTGTTATGATGCCGTCTGTGGTGCTGAATGGGCTCCCTGGCTGTCATAGTGCTGTCTGTGGTGCTGAATGGGCTCCCTGGCTGTCATAGTGCTGTCTGTGGTGCTGAATGGGCTCCCTGGCTGTCATAGTGCTGTCTGTGGTGCTGAATGGGCTCCCTGGCTGTCATAGTGCTGTCTGTGGTGCTGAATGGGCTCCCTGGCTGTTATGGTGCTGTCTGTGGTGCTGAATGGGCTCCCTGGCTGTTATGGTGCTGTCTGTGGTGCTGAATGGGCTCCCTGGCTGTTATGGTGCTGTCTGTGGTGCTGAATGGGCTCCCTGGCTGTTATGGTGCTGTCTGTGGTGCTGAATGGGCTCCCTGGCTGTTATGGTGCTGTCTGTGGTGCTGAATGGGCTCCCTGGCTGTTATGGTGCTGTCTGTGGTGCTGAATGGGCTCCCTGGCTGTTATGATGCTGTCTGTGGTGCTGAATGGGCTCCCTGGCTGTTATGATGCTGTCTGTGGTGCTGAATGGGCTCCCTGGCTGTTATGATGCTGTCTGTGGTGCTGAATGGGCTCCCTGGCTGTTATGATGCCGTCTGTGGTGCTGAATGGGCTCCCTGGCTGTTATGATGCTGTCTGTGGTGCTGAATGGGCTCCCTGGCTGTTATGATGCTGTCTGTGGTGCTGAATGGGCTCCCTGGCTGTTATGATGCTGTCTGTGGTGCTGAATGGGCTCCCTGGCTGTTATGATGCTGTCTGTGGTGCTGAATGGGCTCCCTGGCTGTTATGATGCTGTCTGTGGTGCTGAATGGGCTCCCTGGCTGTTATGATGCTGTCTGTGGTGCTGAATGGGCTCCCTGGCTGTTATGGTGCTGTCTGTGGTGCTGAATGGGCTCCCTGGCTGTTATGATGCTGTCTGTGGTGCTGAATGGGCTCCCTGGCTGTTATGATGCTGTCTGTGGTGCTGAATGGGCTCCCTGGCTGTTATGATGCTGTCTGTGGTGCTGAATGGGCTCCCTGGCTGTTATGATGCTGTCTGTGGTGCTGAATGGGCTCCCTGGCTGTTATAGTGCTGTCTGTGGTGCTGAATGGGCTCCCTGGCTGTCATAGTGCTGTCTGTGGTGCTGAATGGGCTCCCTGGCTGTTATGATGCCGTCTGTGGTGCTGAATGGGCTCCCTGGCTGTTATGATGCCGTCTGTGGTGTCTGTGGTGCTATTTGTGGTCCTGAATGCGGTGGTGCTGTCCATGGGCCTGAATGTGGTCCTGCATCTGTTGTATACGTGTACTGTGCATGCATGTTTAATTACCATTAATTTGTATATTTTTGTCCCCCATTTTTGTCCCCCATATTTTTGTCCCTCCATTTACATCACAGCTGGGCCCAATGTATTAGTCATGCGCTTAAAAAAAACCAACTGCTCATGTTCCAGACGTGCTCAAGTCCTAATTTCTGCAATTTCCCATCCGTCTCACGCCTTCCACGCCTTCCAGTTCACCCCCGCCGGACTTCATATGTTTAAACGCTATCAATAAAGCTTTCCTCTTCTGTTCCGAGGCGAGGAGTCAATTATTAACGGGGACGTTTATGTACGGTGCCTGGTTGAATCATAGAGCCCCCCATTCAGACGCCAGGAAGAGCTTTGACGCACCGGAGAAAACACACACACACACACAAACACACACTCAAGGAACTAGGGCGCACACACATACCTCCCGCCCCCAAGACTTTATATGTACTGGACACACTCTGTTCCCCAGCGTGAATCAATACACCTTGAGTTAAATGTCAACAAGGTAGAGGGACAGAGAGAGAGAGAGAGAGAGAGAGAGAGAGAGAGAGAGATACACAAACTAGAGAGAGAGAGAGAGAAGAGAGAGGGTGAGATACACAGCTACAGAGAGAGAGAGAGAGAGAGAGAGGGGCATGTAGAGTGAGAAAGAGAAGGAGATACAGAGAGAGGAGAGAGAGCGAGAGAGGGAGGGAGAGAGAGAAGGGAGGGAGAGAGAGAGGGGAGGGAGAGAGGTAGACAGAACATGCATTGATTCATTATATGAGGTGGTTTGTGACATTATACAGTAGATCTCACAGGTCAGAAGTGTAAGTCTCTTAAAAGGGCAGAGCCATTCCTCCAGCCCACATGACAGGTAAACAGTGGGGCCCGTAGCCCCGCCCCCTCTCCCGGTCTGCCTTCACACCTTCCCCTTACAAAGACTCCTGGTTCTCTCCTTTAAAAAGTTTGCCACGGACTGTGCAGTGTGTTGATCTCGTTGCTTTCCGAAAACCAGACTTAATTGGATGAGTTGCTTGTTAGCGGCACCCTCAGAGTGTCACTCAGATGCGACATCAGGACATTCTGATGTCTCATTTCAAAATAAAAGCCCTTTAAAATCTTCATATATGAGCTATATTCACTCTAAATTCAGACGCAATTAATAGGAAATGGTCAATAGTCAGACTAATTTCACTTTAATAATAATTTAGTAATTATGTACTCAGATCAGACATCAGCCAAGCGATCGGTAATATGCGCCCACATTACATTTAATATATCATCCAGACTCCAGATCCGTACCGAGGAAGGAAACGCAATCGTTTGAGGCGGGCAGCGAAGCGCGGTGGAAACAAAGTGTTTTCCCTACTCCAAACAGATCAAGCGCGGCTACGTATACGCTACGGCCGCGCTCTAATAGCAGACGTATCCACGACGACGCGCGACGGAGATGAAAGGAGAAAGGAGGCCGACTTTCTTAGACAATCGACCCTGCGTCGTTCGAGGCAGCAGACGAAGACGAGGTACAAGCGAGGGAACAAGAGAAGAGGTGAGAGAAAGAGAGAGAGAGAGAGAGAGAGAGAGAGAGAGAGAGAGAGGGGGGGGGGAGGGGGGGAGGCAAGGGGGAGTTGAAGGCAAGTGAACATATGCTGCATCAGTGAGGCGATCCAATTCAACTCAGCCCTCTGCCAGCGCGAGAGAGAGGCAGAGAGAGAGCGAGAGAGAGAGAGAGAGAGAGAGAGGCAGAGAGAGAGAGAGAGAGAGCGAGAGCGAGAGAGAGACAGAGAGACAGAGGCAGGTTTATAATCACCACCGACCACTCTTGGAGCTTGCATTTCCACCCAGCAGCTGCTGCAGGCAAGGCTTTGCCGCTGCATGCGTTGCTTGAGCGTTCTTCTTCTAAAATGAATAAGTACACATGTAGAGTAGCTAAAGCTGAGCACGCCATTAAGCACCGGGGGCGGGGGAGCAGGGGGTGGAAGCTCTTGGCCATGTGACTGGGGGTTGTACAACGACGGCCAAGTCACAGCATTGGAATGGCCGCTGCCGTTTTGGCGGGAGCACGGGAGTGTTGGAATGTCAGTTCTGGTGGAAGGCACAGGCCTCATGGGTTTTTAGGGGGTTATTGTTTCGTAATTAAATTATCCGTCGTTTTTAAGGAGACACTCGATCCTGCCACAGCGTTCCCTCCTGTGGCAAAACGTAGAAGGTTCAGAGGTCGCAGACGGCACACAGAAAACAACAAACCAACAGACAACCCTCAGACGACAACGATTGTTTCATTTAATAAAAGTGTCTCTTTGCTCATCTACTCATGTCTTAATTTATTCAAACTGCTCAATTCCACACGGCACGCATGGATGACACAGATCACCGATCCATGAAAGCTGGTGAACATTTAATACACTTGAAGTGTTTGAAGCGTCACTGTACCTTATCACTGCCCATAGGAAGGATGAACAAAAAATTACTTACCGGCTGGTGGGTGGGTAGCTGGGTGGCTGGTTGGTGGGTGGGAGCAGACAGATCCACCAGGCGGTGTGGGGGTGTAGGGTTGCCCTCCGCGCTGTCGTCGGGGAGCGGTGCCGTGCACTCTGGAAACACATACACAAGGCATTCTGTAGTTGTTGTTGTTGGGGTTTTAGTGTGTGAATCTCTGTGCGTGTGTGTGTGTGCGGTGTTTGTTTATTGTGCGCCGCAGAGTGGAGTTCAGCTCCTTCGGGAAGATCGCTGGAGCGAGCCCGAAGCAGATTTACGATACGCGCCTCACAGCGGCGGCGGCGGGAGACGCCTGCTGTTAGAGTGATGTTTCTTGATTGCGGTTTCTCGCGCGACCGATTCCGTCGCCTTCCCTTTTACCAGAGCGTAACCGGGGCGACCGCAGAGGTCGGCCATGTTTTTATTCAAATGTATTTATGTGTGTATTATACAGTCTTAGTCATGTGTGCTGTGTGGGGCGTGTAACGATGTAGATGTCGTCACTTAAGTGTGTTTACAGTATGTGTCTATTCTTATCTTTGTGTACCACAGCGATATATTGTCTCTTTGAACAAATGTATTCTTCGTAAGTTGCCCTAAATGTAAATGTGTGTGATCCTCTCTCTATATGTGTTCTAGTGTGTGTGTGTGTGTGTGTGTGTGTGTGTGTGTGTGTTTCCGTCATGCTCTATCCATGTCACCACACCTGGGTGTTCCTGTTTTGTGCCAGCAGGTCACGCTTCTGGATTAATATACTGCACACACACACACACACACACACACACACACACACACACACACACACACACACACACACACACACACACACACACACACACACACACACACACACACACACACACACACACACACACACACACACACAGGCCCCGTTCTGTCTCTCTCAGCCTCTTTGCCTGTGCCGTGACGCACAAAGCCAAGAATAGCGCTATTTTGTTGCGTGTCCCCCTCCCCCACTCCTCCACCCTCCTCCCCCCACCTCACCTCCCCCCCCCCCCAGGATTAATGGGCTCAATTGGTAACAAACAAATCTGGTGACGTGTTTTGCTGCGGATCTGCGGTTCGCTAACCGTGTTTTTGTGTTTTCCAAACAACGCTAGTGACATCACTGTGTGTGTGTGTGTGTGTGTGTGTGTGTGTGTGTGTGTGTGTGTGTGTGTGTGTGTGTGTGTGTGTGTGTGGCAGTCTCACACACACACACACACACACACGCACGCAAACTAATTCTAACCCCTGTGTGCTTTTACAAAGCGGTTTCGAGAGTCAAAGTCTGGGCATTTTGCTTTAACAGTATTATAACACACATAACCACATTCTGAACAGCAGAGTTCCTTGTGACCTGGTAAGCAGCAAATGTGCAGAAGATATTAGCAAGAGGATATATGAGGACATAATTTCCTGATTTTACTAGAGCTGCCTGCTTTTCAATTGCTTTCATTTTGTTTTTCTTGCATTGTATTTGATCTTTTAACGTTGCCTTGTGCTCCTGTTGTGTTTTACTATGTGTGTATTTTCACGGCTTTATCTCTGTGTTTTAATTGCGTTTGTGTGTGTGTGTGTGTGTGTGTGTGTGTGTGTGTGTGTGTGTGTGTGTGTGTGTGATAGATGGCTTGCACGGGAGAGAGGTCAATTTAAGTCAATTAAGGCCTATTGTGTGTACTTATCGACGGCGATGAGAGGAGATGCACATTGTGCTTTGTTAACGGCGCGATTGGCTCCTGGTTTTAAATGATGTGCAGGTCGCATGCGGGCCATGCGTCTAAAACAACGACCGGCTGAAGGTCAGACCCTTGAAGTGTTTGTTTGTTGTCCTCGTCACACGAAAGGAGGAACCGCACAGAGAGAGGCAGGGAGAGAGAGGCTGAGAGAGAGAGGCAGAGAGAGAGAGAGAGAGAGAGAGAGAGAGAGAGAGAGAGGGAGATGCAGGGAGAGAGAGAGGCTGAGAGAGAGCGAGAAAGAGAGGCAGAGAGAGAGAGGCTGAGAGAGAGAGAGAGAGAGAGAGAGAGAGAGAGAGCGAGAGAGAGAGAGAGCGAGAGCGAGAGAGGCATAGACTGAGTCAGAGAGAGACAGAGAGTGAGTCAGAGAGAGGCAGAGAGAGAGAGAGAGAGGGATCAGGTACACCTGTGTATAACAAAGAGTGATGGGACGTTCTCATGTGGAAAAAAAGCCTGCTCTTTTCTACAGTAATATGGCGGCTATATAGCGCGGCTCGCTGCAATATTCATACGGCACGCTAGCACACGGCTGAGGAAAGAAAGGAGGACAATCCCGGCAACTGGTCTCCCACACCAGGAATAGCACCGCGCTGCGCTTTGTTTTGATGACAAATAATTAAAGAAAAAACGGTGGGGGGGGGGGCGAGGGTAGGAAAACTCCCGGAACTCGTAAACTGACCCAGTTAGCATCAACAGCTAGCTGCAGTCTGGAGGAGGGCCGTGCGATGCAGCTTAATGCAGGGAGAGAGAGAGAGAGAGAGAGAGAGAGAGAGAGAGAGAGAGGGAGGGAACCTAGAAAAGCCGTTTTCACCGAAAAGTTAGACAGAAAGTGAGCGAGGGGGGAGGAGGAGGAGGAGGAGCAGGAGGAGGATGAATATTTGAAGACGCAGGCTTTCACATCGAGACGTGCGTTCAGAGAGTCGGGGAGTCGAGGAGGAACAAGCATCGCAAGTGATGACTCAAAATGTCGACTTGCACAAAAAAAACAACAACCAAAGTACACCCCCCCCCCCCCCACCCCCCCAAACACAAGTGGCATCTGCTAAGACTACACCCCTTACACACACCCCCCCCCCCTCCCCCCTCCCTCCCTCCCTCGCGCGGAACGCTCCATCAGCTAATCGGGGCGCTCATCGCAAGACAGAAACCAGCAAATATGGCAACCCAGGCCCTTTCCGCGCCGACATTGTCTGAACATCTGCAGAAGCTGCAGATCTATTTCCAGAGTGTGCTACCTCGCTCGCTCGCTGAGCGCTGAGCTAAGTGCTAAAGTATGCTACGGTGGCGGCGGAGCCGTGCGGCTCAATGCTACGCTAAGCACATTGATGCTTTCCAAAAACTCACAATGGGCCCAGAGAAGAAGTCTCTGCAAAGTCTTTTGATATTTAGCACAGACTGTGCGTGCATGTGTCTGTGTCTGTATGTCTGTGTGCGTGAATGTGTGTGTGTCTAGAAAGCAGCTAGACAGAGAGGCAGACAAAACAGACGATACAACCAAGCGCGAGCAGACCAGCTTTGTAGCTCTTCATGCACCAAGCGTAGCTAGGCTGCATCTCGAGTTTCCTCTCCACGCCACGCACTGCTGGCTGCTGCACAACGCTAGCAGGAGCTAACGCTACGCTAACAGGGGCCCGTAGCATACATCGCAGCGATACGTCGCTATCGCAGCCGAAGCTAAAAGTGTCCAGTGTCCAGCATCACTCGTCCTTGTTTGCCGGCTTGGGTCGGTGCAGGCAGGGAACAAGGCCCACAGGGAGCACAGACTGTCATCTCTAACCTCCCACCACCACCACCACCACCCACCACTACCCCCACCCACAATCCCCCCCTGCAATGGTACGGTAGTGGTGGTGGTGGGGTCACTGTGACCCGGCCACCAGGCAGGATAACGCCAGCCCCCCAGGGGGGAGAATAGGGGGCTCTGAACCACCAGCAGTCTGCCTTTTAAAAAATGACTTTAGGGTGTTGCTGTGATCATGACTGGATACCTGCCACCTGGCCACCCCACCTGACAGCTACCAGCCTGCTCACCAGCCAGCACCCCATCACTTGATTATGTTAATATTATATTTGTCATTTGTACATTATACACAAAACTATTTCTGCAGCTGTTGCCTGACATCACCCGTGCTTAGTGGGTAAGAAAAGGGTTCACTTGTGTACGTAAGCACACACACACACACACACAACACACACACACACACACACACACACACACACACACACACACACACACACACACACACACACACACACACACAACACACACACCACACAACACACACACACACACACACACACACACACACCACAAAATGTAGTTCAACACACGCGTTACATACGCACACATGTGTTCAATTGCTATTTAGACAGCAGCGCTGCAATTGAAGGTGTATTTGTATTCTGTAAGCGCTCACGGTTTCATGGTTACAGTACAAACGTCTTTGTGGAGCCGAGAGAGAGAAAACGGTGCAATTGTTTGTGGCGGATTAATGTGTTCACTTAATACGATTCAAAACGTGGTGCAAACAACTATGACTAAACGACAATTACTCTGACTGACTGCTTTTATTTGTCTGCGCCTTGCGCTAAATGATGGCGGTGTCGGTTACTTCGTCGGGGAACAACGACACAATGTGAATGAACACATTTTGAATGAACAAATAGCACAGAATTATAATATTTGAAGGTTTCGTTCATGCCGTCTGAGGACAGCACTCAAACCTGAGTTTTTACCAACAAGGAATGTGCTTTTGTGGAATTGGTGTATGAACGTTGAACATTAAACAGAAAGTCATAATATAGAAATTCTCAAAAATTCTCAAATTCAAAAAATATATATACAAATTCAACAAATACATATAATTTTGTCACCTCGCATTCTCATCAAGGTGTGTCCTCTGTAGCTATCCCTGAGCGACTGAATGTCGAGCATTAGCTCTCTCCCGCCAAGTTTCTGCCCACAAACTTCATTTGATTACCACATTTTTTACCGAGCCCAAATTAAAAAACTAAATATCCCCTTTGACTTTGGGGGGAGTGGGGGGTTGGGGGAAGAGTCGGTCGTCCGGTATCGCTCTGTCACACACCCTTACCCCTTCGGTGTAATGAGTCACAATCACCAGCCCTCCCCCCTCCGTCCCTCTCTCTCCTCCCTCTCTCCCCCCCTCATGCAGATGCCAAGTCCCCCCTTACCCCCGGTCTCCCTCCCTCCAACGTTCCCGGATATGCATCTCTGTGTGTGTCCACTCGAGTCTCGGATACGAGGAGGAGTAATTTAGGGTTTACGCACGGTTTGGCACCCACTTGTGTTTCAGAAAGCCATTATCTGGCAACCCACCCCACCACCCATCACCCCCCATTCCAGCGCAGAAGAACGGAGAGAGTAAATAGGCGTGGAAATCAATAGAGAGATAGGAAGGAGGTTCATCAGAGATGATCGATATGTGATGGTACTTGGCGACATGTCAGGGAGGTGGGAGAATGAGAAGCCGGTTTCCGTGACCGGACTGTGACAACCGGCTGTGTCCGTCGGCGGCGATTCGACTGATGTGAGAAACGCCCCCCCCAAACGGTCGCCAGGAGGAGTGACTGACGAAGCCAATTAACCGTTGTAGAGGATTAAAACGATATGCATGCGTTGTTTTTTTGACGGCTGTTATGTAAGGATCAAGGACATCTTGTATTATTATCCCCCATGGGCAATTTGTTGCTCAGCTAGCAGTAAACGACAAAACCAAGCGACAAACACGAAACAATAAGCAAAAGATATAAACCGCCACAAGTAAGTTATTATAATGGGCCGACGGGCAGCGGGGACAAATTAGCTTTTTTGAAGTCTAGCGGTCCTTCTCCTTGGAAGAATCTATCTGCGGCTGGATGGATGCAACGAGAACTCGTTGGACAGGGTGGGGAGGAGGGGTTCCTGACCTTGTCCTACCCTTGAGGAAGGTCGTCTACAAGGTCGTGCCTGCAATTCCGCTGCACACTTGTGCGCACAATACGCTGCAATCTATCTATTTCTATTTTTCGGCGGGGAAGTGACCAGTGCCGGCTGACCCCGGGGGGGGGGAGAAAGCGCAAGACTAGAGGCGCTACAATACGAGAACAGACCTGCCGTTTGCGAGGTCTTCATCAAGTGGGGAAGGTGACCAGTCCTAAAGAGAGACACATCCACGTCGTTAAAAGGTAAACGGTGGACCGCAAGGTGGAGAGATGACAGACGATGACAGGCGTGGATTTCCATTGGTGTGGGCTTAATTGAAATTAGTATTTTAATGAGACTTAAACGAAGAGAAATAGCAAGTGATTAAAAAAAGAAAGGCCGCCTCATATCATAAAACGCCGCGCGTCTGGCGAAAGGACGACCTAGAATCGTAAATCCTTACAGTGGGAAAGAGGGGCGGGACTTAATGAAACATTTTAAAGTTCAAGGTCAGGTGTAATGAGATAGCTCGCGTGACACTGGAATCGTTTCCGATGTTTGCTGCGCATTAGCGCCACGACAAACACACCCACCCACAGCCCCGCGCGTTCATTCATTATGCCCGCCGCTGCACTGGCAACCCAAAGGTGAACCTGTTCGTTCATCGATCGCGCCTGATCTGACGCGATTGGTTCTACGTTCTCCTCACTCATTGCTCGATTACCTCGTCTCCAGAGCGGAGCCGTGGGCCGTCGATATCTGGGCACCCCCCCCGCAAGATTAATTTCACTGTCAGATTTAAGCTTTCGAAAAGCTCTCGATAATCAGATAGCAGTTTCAAAGGGCGGGCACGACCCCTGGACGTGGGCCAACGGAGAGAGAGAGAGGGGGGGAGAGAGAGACAGAGAGAGAGACAGAGATAGAGAGACAGAGGGGGAGAGAGAGAGAGCGACAGAGACAGAGACAAGAGAGAGAGGGAGCGAGATAGAGAGAGAGACAGAGATGAGAGAGACAGAGTGAGGGCGAGAGAGGTAGGAGTGCATGATTAATTCTCTCAGCACCTCCGACTCCGACTTTTTTTTTCCCCCGAATGAATGGGATTGTCATCTCCTTGCTTCAACATGCCCCCCCCCCATTCAGTCATCATGAAAGTGGACCAACACACACACACCATCTCAAAGCCACAGCATCACATCCGGAATCATCAATTTTCTTTTCTTTTCCCTTTCTCTCCCTCTAAACGATAAACACAGTAGACTCGGGACTCGCACGACCTGGCTCGGAGAGACAGAGACAGAGACAGAGACAGAGACAGAGAGAGAGAGAGAATAAAAAGAACGAGAACGTAATCCCGGGGCTAAGACCAGACCACACGGTAAATCATATTAAACCCCTTAATGCTTCCAAGGTGACCTCCAACCCCCCCCCCCCCACCCCCACCTCCCCTTCGTCCACCATCACAGATTGACGGGGGCATATGGCCGCTGCTCAGAGCTAGCTGGTGGGCTTAGCGGGCAAACCGTTTATCTTTTCATTACATTTACATCAAGAGACAATCTATGGGCTGTTGAGAGAGCAGATTATTGTCCACCGCCACCGCTGCAATCGCTGCTATGCTACGTCGCCTAGCTTCTTCTACTACGACTATTTGTGTGTGTGTGTGTGTGCGTGCGTGCGTGCATGCGTGCGTGCGTGTGTGTGTAGATTTTGGTTTGTGCCGAGGGATTTGGCCCTTAATAGGCCAGGTCGTTAATTGTTTATCCTTAATTACTCCACTGGTGTGATTAACACGCGGTAACAAATGGCATTGTCGTGGCGCCTCCGATAGGGCAGGGAAGTAAAGGGAAAAACAAAAAGCGTGGGGAATAAAATAAATGAAGTGAACAGGTCGAGTAAACGAACGGCAGGTTTTGAGGCACGGTGAGCTAACGGGCGAGAAATGTAGCCTCTAGTTTCTTTTGTTTTCTAACTGCGACTCAGAAAAAACTGCAGCTAGATATATTATTATGTATTATTCCTATTCTTATCTTTATGTACCACAGCAAGATATTGCTGTCCCTGACAACAAATGTACTCTTTATGAGTCGCTTTGGATGAAAGCGTCTGCCAAAATACCCTGAACGTAAATTATGGTCGGATGGTGCATATCTGTCAACGGCCGAGGTAAATAAAAACAACGACAACAAGAAGAAAACAACATCCACCATAAATGCCCCTTGACCCTTCATTTATGACCAAAACAAAGGGTTGTTATCGCACTTAACCCAACAAAACGCCGCGCGACCACCACAAGCCCCGGGGATACATATCGACCCGGGGCACCGTCCATAAATCATTGCGCTCCGTTATCGACAGTTTTGTTTAAAGAGAATTGTCCATATTCTCGCTTCACTTGTCACAGGGGGGTGGCAAGGTGGTGGTGGTGGTGATGGGTGGTGCTGGTGGAGTCAGGGTGGTGGTGGAGTCAGGGTGGTGGTGGTGGTGGTGGTGGTGGTGGTTTGGCGGTGTGAATGATTGAAGCCCACTGTTGTAAAACACCGGAGGCTGCGTCTATTGGTCGTGATTGAGATGATAGGGTGTCGCGGAAAAATGCACTGCTCTGTCGCTGTCGGACGCCATATCGATCTGGGGGGGGGGTGGGTAGTGGGGTGGTTGAGGGGTGGATGATTCATGACCAAACAGTGCCTTATGTAATTGTTAGAAGGTGCCTGGAAACGCTGGAACACTCACACCATCGCCGACGCAAACCGCCACCCCCACCCCCTTGCTGCTGCCGCTGAGGTCAGTGGAACGGGTTGCCATGGCAGTGACTGCGAGGCGAAACAAACCTCGATGAAGAGGGGGAGGAAGAGGAGGAGGAGGAGGAGGAGGAGGGAAAGGTGTCTAATGGGGTGGAGGCTTTTCCTCTGGGGGTCTTCTTCGCGATGGACACAGGCAGGGGATCAACGGGATCAAACAGCAAGAAGCCCTTCCCTTCCGGCGCCCCTGATGTGTCGTGAGCGATGGACTCAGATTTTACACAATACTGCACAAATGTCAACTCGTCGAATGTTTGCCACCGTCTCCTCCTCCTCCTCCTCCTCCACATCAAGACAAGCGGTTTCGGGGAATCGATAGCCAATTCTGCGCGTTAGAACGCTGCGCTGTCCCGGGTGTAAATCGATGTGCGTGCGTTTGTTCTCGGGGAAAAGGCCACGGCTGCAGGTATATAGGAGCATCTGTTTGCCGTGGCCTGGCTCGCTACGACGCAGTCTCAGAGGAACCGGCGGCGGCGGCGGTGGCGGCCATGTCACCAAGTCCGGGAGGCTGAGTGATGCATTGTGGGAAATTGTCAATCTACTGGCGGGCTGACATATAAGAGGTTATAGGAGGGACACACACACACACACACACTAGATAAATCAATATGCTTTTATGGAATTTGGGTGTAAATGGCTGCCTCTCATACCCAGCGCCTATTTGCACTTCCAATTGTCCAATAAAGCATAGATCATCCCGTAGTGGGGCCCACCGGCCGGGTCCCGATAGATAGGTCTCCACAGGACACAACTCAATCTAATCCAGTTGAATAAGGCTACATATAAAACGATCAGAGAGACAGAGAGACAGAGAGAGAGACAGAGATAGACAGGGAGAGAGAACAAAGATAGAAAGGGAGAAGAGACAGGGAGAGAGACCGAGATAGACAGAGAGAGAGACAGGGAGAGAGACAGAGACAGATCAAGACAGGGAGACAGGGATGGAGAGAGACAGAGAATGAGGGCGACAGACAGGGAGAGACAGGGAGAGAGACAGGAGGAAGACAGAGAGGGAGACAGAGAGACAGAGATCTGAGCGAGAGACAGAGCGGGGAGGAGACAGGACAGAGACAGAGAGAGAGTGACAGAGACGGCGACAGTGAGAGAGACAGAGAGACAAAGAGAGAGAGGCAAAGAAAGACAGAGGAGAGAGAGAGTGACAGACAGAGAGGGTGAGACAGGGATCCGGGTGGCGTGATGTAATCACGTCTTGGGCTCCATGACATTGAGAACAATGCGTCTCCATTGAGCCGGCAGCTGCAGTGCCGAGCGTATTCACAATCGAATTGAGAGAAATCTTTTCCACCATCTTCACATCCACTCCAAAGTCCTTAATGAAGAATTGTAAACTAGGGGGAATAAATACAAATTCTGAGGCTTTAACATCTCTATTGAATTACGTTCCCGCTGAACCTTGACAGTATATATATATATATATATATATATATATATATATATATATATATATATAATATAAAGCCAATGCGTTGGACTGAAAGGAGGAATAGTCATTCACTCCTTAAATCCTCAACAGATTTAAAGTTTATTGTGGCAAAGTATTGCATCCACGCCCCCCCCTGTATACATTCAATGACACAATGCAATACCGTACAGTATAAAGCATTGACTTGACACTACACTACAATAGAATACATGGCTCCCTCACCACACACACACACACGCACATTGTAAGCGCTGTTTGGCTAATTCATGAGAACAAAACGGAATGGGGCGTACAATTTTTTAATCCTGAACAACTGCGAGCGATGCACATTCTTCACGAGGACATATGGTTTGGTGGAGTCGGACGCTTTTAAAACTGAATTAATATATCCAATATCAGAGCGAGTGACGGATGGTGCCTTGGGCATATTGTATGTCTTTAAATATTTGGGTAAATGCACTCATAAGGCACCGTCTGCTTCTATATCACATCTATTATGCAGGACAACTAACAATTATTAAACTGGTCTATAGCCTTGCAATTATGGAATACCTTGAAAACCTGCTCTTATTCTTATCTTACACCACCCACGGTGAATATATCGCATGTCGCTCTTTCTACAAATGTACTTACTGGTCAGTCGTTTGGATAAAAAGCATCTTGCCAAATCGCCCTAAATGTAAATGACAAATGCACCCGAGCAATCATGAGGGCGTGCTATAAAACCAAACCATTACACCATTAAAACAACCGCTAAACAAAGACCTGGGGGCGGAGCAATCAACTCACTTATCTCGTCTCGTCATCGTCGTGTCGGAAAAAAACTATAATTAATGACCCGCCCTTGCATGTGGATGAGAAACACCATTAAACACTTAGGGTGGTACACACCTTATGTTCATTTATTAAAAGCAAATGTAATTAACTCCCGGTTTTTTTTCGCCCCCATTTTGTTGAAATGAGGGCGTGTAGCCTGTGGAGAAGAAAAAAAAAAGGCGATTTGTCAATGTGTCACAATTGTGTGCGTAATTGTTCACTCACAAGTTCACGTAATTTAATCAACGGGGCCATTGTCTCAAAAACAGACGGAAAAGCCTGCCGAGAAGCGCTTAATACACACAGGCTACGTTTTGAACAAGTTGCCATAGTTTGTGACGCTTCAGTATTAATGCCTTCTTATTAGCCTGCGTCGAGGAGGGAGAATCACAGCCGTGACTTTCAGCGAGATGACTGCAATTGCCTGCTGCCTGCTCCATGCACACACACATACACGCACACGCACACACGCATGCGCACACACACAATCTCCAAAGATTGATGTGTTCATTTAACATTAGCCTCTAGCACCACGAAGGCGATAAGCACCTGGCGTCTAAAAATACAAACTTTTCTAATCTTCCGACCAGGAGAAAAATCCACAGGAGTAGAAATTACGGCAACGACGGATTCCCATTCATACCCTAACTCTCTCTCTCTCTCTCTCTCTCTCTGTCTCTCTCTCTCTCTCTCTCCCGCTGTGAGCGATCTAGCGTGTTGGGTGTATCGCCTAGCAAGTGTGCACGCCGCTGTAATATTGATATTCATATGGAAATGCTACCCTTTATTACCATAATAACATAAACAACGTGAGGATTTGATTTGGGAGCGGTCTTGGCACGCTAGCTCGCGCGCCTGGCTAGCGTGATGTTTGCGTACGCTTTGTCACTCAAGGAGCCTTTGTGGCAAAAACACACGCAATCACAATCACACACAATCACACACACACATTTTCCATGTGTGTGTTGTGTGGTGTTTGTCAAAGAGCTCAGCTTGGCTCACCGCTGTCCTTTCTTTTCTTCTTCTTCGTGTTTCTTTTCTACGAGCAAAGCAGCAGCCCCTCAGGGAATTAAGAGTGAATATTTAACAGGGTCCTGACGTCCATCTTGTTAATGGTTTTTTTTTTTATTACAATATTATTTTAAATTGCATGTTAATCAAAATAGTTCTGCGCGGCGGGACAAAGGGCCACTGTCTTGAGTCCCCGCTTTTGTACAAGAGAATGATTTGCATTTATATAGCTAATGCTTCCTCCAACTTCTCCCCACCCAGGTAGAGAGATAGAGATAGGGGGTTGTGTGTGTGTGTGTGTGGTGTGTGTGTGGTGTGTGTGTGTGGTGGTGTGTGTGTGTGTGTGTGTGTGTGTGTGTGTGTGTGTGTGTGTGTGTGTGTATTCTGTTTCTTGGGAGGTATTCGATAAAGGTTGCATGCTTGGAATAAAAAAACACCACCAAGGAACATCAACCGTGGAACATCTTACTGATGATTGTGTAGGTTTGGTGTGGTGTAGGTGGGTGATCGGGTTGTAGGTGAGGTGGAGGTGGTGTGAGTGGTGGTGTGTTGGTGTGGGAGGGTGTGGGGGTGGGGGGGTGGTGGAGGGTGGGGGTGGTTAGGGTGGGGTGGTGGTGTGAGTGTGGTGTAGTTGGATGGTGTTGTGGTGCGTGAGGGTGGGTGGTGGTGGTAGTTGGATGGTGGTGGGATGGACGGCTGAGGGTGGTGTGGTTTGGTGATGGTGGTGGTGGTGGAGGTGGAGGGTGGGTGGTATGGTGGTGGTGGTGGTGAGGGTGGGGGTGGTGGTGGTGAGGAGTGGGAGGCTTGGTGGTGGTAGTTGCGATGGTTGGTGGTGGTGGTAGGGTGGTGGTGGGTGAGTTGGATGGTCGGTGGTGGCTGGTTTGTGGGTGGGTGGGTAAGGTGGTGGTGGGGATGGGGGTGGAGGAGTGGTGATGGTAGGGTGGCGCGATGGAGGTGGTGGTTGGGTGGTGGGTGGAGGCGTGGGGTTGGGTTGGATACGCGTGGGACAGCCGAGGATGGAGGACAGAGTAAAGGAGGAATTGGGGAGATGAGGGGTTGCAGGATTCGCTAGATTAATGCAGATTTATATTGATTCTCGCATTAGCTGGTGCCACATGGCTCCGATGGACAGCTAAATGACCTGGCATTATGTAATTTAAGATATAGGTATTTAATGTGCATTGCTTTTTGATATTAAATCTTGAATGTAACCCCCCCGCTGAGACCCTCCTCAGAACTCCAACGGCAATACCACGACAAGGAGGGGTTTATTTTTTATTAATTTACTTAGTCGTGTATTTTATTATGTGTGAGAGCGCGTGTGTCGCAATTAACCGGAAAATTACATTTTACCGGAAAATGAAGTTTAAGAGCGGGGGGGAGGAGCTTATTGTATCCTGATGGATTAAACAAATGAAATTATTAAACGTGCCGCGGAAAAACTCATTTAACTAAGACAATAAATTTAGCCTTAATCCGTCGGGTTACTCGCAAACAAAGCGCACCGCAGACTAGCCGCCATTATATCGAGCAAATCGTGGCTCCCGCATAATCCTGTCTGCCGAGAGGCGATTGGCAGACAGGCAGCAAATTGCAGACAGACAGACAGACAGACAGTCATCGGGAAATGCAGTTGTGTGGTTCAAGCATGTTAGTAATGTCCACTGAACAACGCCCCCCTGCTGATGATTCTCTCTCAATATCGCTGGATGTTATTTGCCAAATGCCGCTACTTTATCTAAGAGAGTTGTACAGAAAGCCCTGAACTATTTGACACAGAGGATATATTCATGGACATTCAGATTTTGGACGGAGCAGACGACAACATAAAACTTGATGCTAAGTGTTGGTGATCTATGAGGAAGACACAAACGCCTCACAAACTCCACATTGAAATTTGTCAGGACAAAATGGTGGAGTCCTACTGCACATGTAAAGCAGGGTGAGTACGTTAGTGATGTGTTTACAATGAAAATAAGATCTGCTAACTACTAGCTACAATGGGGCTAATCACCTAGCTATGCTAATCACACGATGGCGCGGTAGCAATCTGGTCCTAGCGAAAAAAAACCATTTCACTGCTCAATGTACCTGTACACTGAAATAGGTGACAAATAAACCTTTGAATTTTAACTAATTAGCGAGCTTTGTAGCTTTTTGTGTCGGCCGCTGCTGTACATTGATGTGTGGAGTCGCTATCAACCATTTTGAATTGTTGCACTTGTGAACTTTCAGTGTTTTAAGTAAATCATAAAAACCACTGGTTCAGTAATTGCCTTAATCAGATACAGCACCTGTAAAATAACTCAGGACACAAAACATGACAGAACCACTTGGATCACATCCAGTCAATGCTTTGAGGGTTGTGCTTGGACTTATAGTCACTATAAAGCTGACTCTGTAAAAGCCAGTGCAGATGGAGCACCTGGGTCTTACATTCAGTACCATCAATAATAACTAAAGTAGAAGGACATTATTTTTCTAAAGTTTTCAGGCATATTTTTAATAATAATGTCTCTATGAGGCCATCAGTTGTCCAAATGTAAATCCATAAGCTCTATCCATGTATTAAAAACAAGTCCTGCAGACTGCATGGATACTCCACATCTGGATGAAACCCGCTCCCTGTAATCTCTCTGGATATCTGTGGTCATTATTGCACGTTCCCCAAGGCATCTAAGAACCATGGTGTTCTAACTAGATGTAATCTGTAGTCGAAAATATAGAAGAACCATGTTGGTTTCTAACTAAATGTAATCTGTAGTCTAATATAAGAACCATGTTGTTCTAAAACTAAAATGTATCTGTAGTCTGAAATAATAAGAAACCATGTTGTCTAACTAAATGTAATCTCGTAGTCTATATGAAGGAAACGATGTTTGTTCTAAACTAAATGTATCTGTAGTCTAATATAAGAACCATGTTGTTCTAACTAAATGTATCTGTAGTCTAATATAAGAACCATGTTGTTCTAACTAAATGTATCTAGTAGTCTAAATCTAAGAACCATGTGTCTAAACTGAAATGTAGCTGTAGTCTGAAACACCAACAACACGCGGGACAAGGCTGTTTGTTTGTGGGGACATTTCATGGCGGCTCTCGTTGCAAGGGGGGTCTTAAGAAAATCAGGGCCAATCTTATGGTTATTATTTCTCCCGCGGGATGGGGGGAAAGTCCATTGCCCACGGCCCTCGGTCAGCTGCTGCTGCTGCCTGGCACAGACTCAGCCAATCAGCACGCGGGGGCCGGGGGAAACAACATGGCAGACGTAATTGTGTGTGTGTGTGTGTGTGTGTGTGTGCGTGTGTGTGTGTAGGTTTTGTGGGGGAAAAACACCAAAGTGACAACTCAACTTTGACTAAAATGTAATCAAACTGAACCCAGACATGGAAATCTGGCAAAGGTCTTGTTTTTTGGTCAATGAGAGACAGAGAGGGAGAGAGAGTCAGATAGACAGAGACGGAGACATAGAAAGAGACAGAGAGACAGAGAGAGAGAGGGGGGGTTGATGTGTTCAGTTATTAAACCAGAAAGGTCATTAGCACGGCAAATAAAAAGGCTTTGACAAATTAAGTCAAACCCTGTTAACGCTCTCCGCTCGGCGGGCGGTCGGAAGGGGGGGGGGGGGGGGGGGGTACTGAGTCTGCCTTCGATCTGAAGTGACACACACACACATACAGTCTCTCTCTCTCTCTCTCTCTCTCTCTCTCACACACAAACAAACACACACACTCTCTGTACACAGACGATACGCATTATACAATCTTGTGCGCTCGGTGTGACATGGTTCCCGGGGCGACCGGGGAGTTGAGTCGGAGAGATTCCACGCGGACACAAAGAGTTCCGTGTGATTCCTCCTCGCCAGTTATCCACACTGTCCTCTCCCAAGGAGGAGGCATCTGCTGGTCCCAGATACACAGATGGGGGGGGGGGCTGGTTGTCCTCAGGGGGTCCCCTTATTGAGGAAAAACACCCGTGTGTGTGTGTGCATAACCCACCGACGCCGCCGCCATGACATGTGCACGCACACACACACACACACACACGCACACACACAGTGCCAAGTACTGCCCTGTGTGTGTGTTTCGCCCTCGGGTGGGGCAGCAAGTGCACAGCTGGCTCATGGGACTACCCCACTTACTGTGACGCACACACACACACACATGCACGCACGCACGCACGCTGGTGGCGTCACATGTAGGTCAGAGTGTGTGTGAGTGTGTGTGTCTCTTCACATGTGCACTCAAGCGAAACGTTTGCATGTGTGTGCGCGCGTGCGTGTGTGTGCGCGTGTGCATGTGTGTGCGCGCGTGCGTGTGTGTGCGTTGCGTGCGGTTAAGTAGGTGCCTCTAAACAAGGCATCCTGGGGCTGAATCATTAGAGCATGCTCTCTGCAGTAAGAGAGACAGGACTGGTGGTGGTGGGGGGGGGGGGAAGACATGTGACGTCCAGGCATACGGTACGACCGGCCTCCAAGGGCCCCTGAGGTACAGGAAGAACAGGAAACCCCGTGCGAGGGCCTTCCCCATGCTCCGCCCCCCCTCCCCGTCCTTGCTGTAGTTATGTAATGTAGGTCACATCACTGCACTGAACACAGTCGGGGGCATGGCTGTCCTGTGTGCCGACAGCGGAAAGATCCGTCATCTGCTCTGTCATCATCGCCTCTCATTTTATTTATTTAGGCGCCAACGACGCAACAGGACTGGCCGTTTCTTGCGGAGAAACAAGTATAAACTCTCACTAAAATGAAATTAAAATAATATTATTAAATATTAATATTACTAAAATATAATATATTTGTGACTTTGTGCCTCCCTCGCAACTTTAAAATGCCACGCACATAATGTAACGTATTATATATATATATATACAGTATATTGCCAGCGTAGAAGGTTAAGCAAGGTAGCCAAGAAAGTGATCGAATCGGACACATCATCCATTTCTTTAACGCGAGAAGATTGACACATCAAGGACACGCCTCCACAGTGACCACAACAGAGCTGTGTGTGCACGTACCTTGAGGATGACGGTGATGACAACCGCGCTGTGGGGCGACGGTAGCCTCTGACCTCACGTCCCGTTTCCTCTTTGGCCAATCGAAGGAGCCCAGGCTTGTGCGGCTCACGGGACGTCTAACTGCTGTCCGACAGACGCAAAGATACCTTTTTATTTTTCAGCGTTCCCCTAAATGTAGCATTTAGCTCCTGCTGCACGCCACTAACGCAGCCTTTCTAAGGTTCTCCAATAATCCAGTTTGTGGTAATGGCACACAGAGCAGGCGGTACATGCTAGGATGCTAGCGTTCCCTGAGTGTGTGTGTGTGTGTTGATGGCTGGTTTAACCTGCTGGCTTTGCTTAGCCAATGCACCACAGGTGTGCAGGCTTAACCATCCCCAGACTCTAATCAGCCTGACTGGGGCCAGGTGAGGCTGCTTAAACCAGCCTCCAAACACACACACACACACACACTCTCCACACTCCACACTAATGTTGTGATATTACGATGATATTATTTGTGATTAAACAGGAGTTCGTAGTGTCCGCTGCCAGGATTTTGATGGCTGCATTTATGTGTTGTTTTTTTATTCGCGGTCCATAAAAAGACCAGGAAAATGACGACATTCGAGACATTTAAATTCGAGTTTGCATCGCTGAGGAGAACCGACACATGAGGCTATGATGCATATTATTACAGTACAGGACGAGCGAGTAACATAGGCTACAACTTATTGTGTGGAATTGGACATAAAGTTACGTACAACATACGTAATGAATAGTGGCCTATAGCTAACTTAAAGTGTGAGCGCTAACTAGCCCCCCCCTCCTATTGGGTGATGGGTGGGCCGGGGGTGGGTGGGTGGTTGGTGTGTATTTAGCCTGGTTAGCGTGTATTTAATCCGATGTGCATATGTGCAGTGACCAACAGGTGTGACACACTCACAGGCTGCCAACTGATGCTGTTGGCGCGTTCATCTGCCAAATTACGTGGGAATCTTGGAGTGTGACAAATAGATAAACGTGTTATCTGTAATAGAAATTAAAAAAACAGAATAATAAGAAGAAGAAGGGAGGGAAATTCAAAACAAGCAAAGACAAAACACTGCAAGGAGACTGGGGACTTGTTAGATTAGATTCTTATGTTTTGGTTTGATATTTTTAGTTTTGTGTTGTTTGTGTTTTTGTCTTTTTTTCCTACGCAACAACAAAACAGCACCCACCACAAGTCCTGATCCTCCTCTCATGTGTTGGCTTCGGATCCCTGGTTTCGTCACCATCGGGCAGCACCCTTCAGCACCCGAATCAGAAAGGACAAGACAAGAATGATATGAATGACAATAAAACTTAAGGGACGAGTGGACTATTCTTTTCTCTGCAGCTTTCTCTTGCAGGCCGCTGCCAGCCTGCTCCTCCAGCAAGCTGTGAAGTTCTATTATGCAGGCAACCTAGCAATTATGAAACCCCTTCTATTAACCTTGCAATTATGAATGCTTGAAAACTGCTCTATTCTCATCTTTATGTACCACAGCGATATATATTGCAGTCTCACTTTCGACACATATAATTATGTGAAGTTGCTTTGGATAAAAGTGTCTGCCAAGTGCTCTCAATGTAAATGTGAATGTAATGACGGCCGAAATAAAGGAAATAAATAAATAAACTGAGACATTTTCCTCAAAGTTGGTGAGTGCTACCACACATCTTTGGATGTAGTATATGTGTTCTTGGTTGGGGGGGGGGGGGGGGGGGGATTTGCCATTTTGTGAGTCTGTTTGCCAACCGAATTCGAGTCGACGACTGTGTGACGACGTTTCATTTCATTTGTTTGCGTTAGAAGAGATGACAGGAGTCAGATTTAATTACAGGGTCACGCTGCTGTCACGGGGAGATAGATAAGGGGGAGAGGGATAAGGGGGAGGAGGGGGGAGATGCTGTTACAACGCATGAAGCAAAGCCGATCTCGCTTAGCACAGCCCCTCACGCCGAGTCTCAGCGCTAAGTGTGTGTGTGTGTGTGTGTGTGTGTGTGTGTGTGTGTCTGTGTGTGTGCACGGGTGTGTGTGTGTGCGTTATTTACAGACCATCTGCAATTATCCATGTGAAAGCATTCATGCATCAACTGCCATGATGGGTTTGCATTTTTAGCTTGAACACCTTGTGCGTGCATGTCATGCATTGTGTGTGTGTGTGTGTGTGTGTGTGTGTGTGTGCGTGTGCGTGTCTGGGTGCGTGTGTCTGGAGCACACTGTGCTTTCATTAGCGGGAGATTCAAATCAGGGCAATTCCATTTCCTTGGATTTGCATGTCATCCAATCAGCGGCTTGGGGTGAGGCCCTGGTGCTATTATGCTAGTGTGTGTGCGTGCATGTGTGTGTGCCTGTGTGTGTGTGTGTGCATGTGTGTGTGCCTGTGTGTGTGCCTGTGTGTGTGTGTGTGTGTGTGTGTGTGTGTGTGTGTTGTGTGTGTGTGTGTGTGTGTGTGTCTGTGTGCGTGTGGAGCACTAGCCAGAAGCTATCTGCCCTTTGATTAGTGGTTACACATGCAGAGTGTGTGCGTTCGCTGCAGGCGACTACTTGTCTCTCCATTAAGGGGCCAAATGAGACGGACAGTTGTGAGGGTCTCTCTGTTGGGGGGGATCACGTCAGCCTCAGCCCCCCCCTTCCGGCAAAAGAAAAGAACAAACACCGTTTGACTGAGGAACGCTTCAAAGACTTGTATTATTATTATTCATAATTCATGATTCATAAAAAAAGAAAAAGGACGGGAAACACACAGACAGACAGATAGACAGACAGACAGACAGACACACAGACAGACACACAGACAGACAGGCAGGCAGGCAGAGAGGCGTGTGTTTCCAAGACACCAACCATCGCTGGGAATTGCAAGATCATCCTTAAATTCGTGTTTGGGTTTCACAAACAAATATCGGTGAACTCTGGCCTTAATTGGGTGGCCATGTTTGATTGAGTAGCAAATATGGCCGCAGCCTCGCTTGCCTTGTTCCAAAAACTGGCCAATCAGAGTGACACTCGCTCGCACTCTACTTGCTCCCGCCAAATCCAGTTGGATGTAAAGCAAAAACATGGTGGTGGTGGTGGCAGAGGAGTGTTGTCAAACAGGAGGAACAGTGTTGTCAAACAAAATAATCTGATTAGCTCCACTCCCGATTAGCCTTCAGCCAATTCACTCATAACCACCACAACCACCACAACCACCACTAACACCCTCACCACCACCACCACCCACCTCGATGGATGCAGTGTAATTATATATGCGGTATATATATATATATATATATATATATATCCACATATATCCACACACACACACACACACACACACACACACACACACACACACACAGAGGGTATATATCCCACATGGTTAGATCGGACTCAGGGACTTAATTAACATATAGATTGATGCCGGTGTTTTAAATATAAAAGGGGAAAGGTGAAAAATAGAGGAGGTAGGGAAGGAGAAGAGAGATTTATCTGGCGGCACGATGCAGAGCGGTGCCCTGGAGCCCATCCTCCATTTTAAACGTTGTTTATGCCATTTTAATGTTGTTTACTCAAGGAGCAACGCTGAGGGTGAACGTGAGGTGACGCATTGATCACGTGAAGATCTGGGGTTCTGATTGTAGGCGGTGTGCGGGGAACACCTGTGTGTGTTGAATAGCTGAAAGCTTGACGAGCGACAGGCATCTGTCAAAAAAGAAGAAGAAACACCGTCGAATCAACAGCCGCGACGCCAAATAGTTCCCGCTATCGTCCAGACGGAATAGTCTTGGTTTCCTGTCACTTCCTCCCTCTCTCTTTCTCTCCCTCTTCTGTGGCACTGCCTCTCACCCCACCGTCCTGTCGCCCCCCCCCCCCCCCCCCCCCCCTTGGGAAGGTTTTTTGTGTTCTTTTAGAAGTGCAAGCAGGCAGGGTTTGTGTCGACATCACAGCGGAAGCGGAGAGCCGGCGAGAGAAGAGAGTCTCTTTATAGAGAGGCTCTCTATTCAGGCTCGCCCCCCTTTTTGTCTGCGTCTCGGAAAACATCTGTGGCTATTCCTGGCCGCCTCCTCCTCCCGCCTCCTCCTCCTCCTCCTCCTCACAACGGGTTCAGCTCCTTATCTCTTCGTCCACTATTTAGCATCGGCTGCTGTTCCCAGCCAAGCAAGTCTAATCCGTCCAAATTCCTCTCCCCCCAAAACAGGCACGACGAGTCCCCACATCGCTGCTCGCCCAATATCCTCCTCCCTGCAAAACAGCACCGTCTTGCAGGGCCCACCGTCTCTGTGAGCAGTCCCAATCTGTGTCTCGTCCCTAATTACTCTGCTTATGCAGGCTTGGCGGTTCCTGGCACTGGGATGCATACATACAGACTGCAGACCGCAGACTACCTGCAGGCCGATGTCCAACGCGCCTCCACAGAGTGGTGGTGATGATCTGACACCATGTGAATTCCCTCATTTTCTGGAGGAAATCACACTAAAAACACTCAAAACAGTTGAATAAGTAAGTGACTAAAAAGAGGAGAGGATAGCGTAGTGCCAGTGCCAGTGGCTGGACTTTGCTGTTGCACTGAGGTGCCTGATTCAAAAAGAGGCCGCGCGGGGATTAATCGGCCAGCTGCGGTTAGGTTGTCAGCCGTGGTCGATGGCTCGTTATGCAGCTGGAGCAAAATGGAGGACATGGGCTTGAGCGCCATTTTCGCGGTTTAAGTAAAAACTGCCATTTCTACTGTGGACATGAGCTTTGTGGAAATGGGGACAGAGAGAGAGAGAGACACGTGTGAATGTTTGCGAATGTGAGACTTCTGGGATTTGCGGGGACAATTTTCGCTCGGGCTAATGGGGTTTGGCAAAAGTCATTCTCAGGCTGCGGTCTCTCTGGCGGCCCGGCTAATTAGCAGCAGCAGATGCAACAAACACCGTGTTTGCGTGTCCACTGTCCAGGACCACATGGTCACAGCCAACCAGCTTGAAAGACCTGCCACACCCCCCTCCTCTCCACCCAATCAGAGACCTCGCTCATACCCCCCCACACACACACACTCCCCTCCACACATCACTCGGTCCCTCATTCGGGGATCCATTTTGACCAATCGCTAGCCATCTTAACCTTTAAACAGAATCGCCCGCCGCCCCGCATAGCCTCGTGTGGCTGAAGCCGCCATTTACCATGGCAACGGCTTGCGTTAAATAGACTACTTGGCCCTGAGGGAACCTTGTGAAAAAACCCAGTATCCATCAGCTCTGGGTCATTTACTGTTCACTTCCCCCATTGTCCTCCGTCGCTGCACATGTAGAATCGAACTGCGATTCTAGGACTCATCCTTGAGAAGGAACACAGCTTTTGGGGAGCATTCACAGAGTCTATTGAGGGATGGAGGGATGTGTGCGGCACGTTATGGTCATATTGGACAAAAAGGCACTGTCCATTATTTTCTGTTCTACCCTTTGGTTAACGGAACAACCTTGAAATAGTGCACTCGATTCAATCAGGGGCTGGAACGGCGGTGGAAAATAGCAAGAAAAACGCCTGGCCATTCGCAATGTCGCGGTTTCGCCATTTCCCCTCAATCAGAAGACTCAACGGTAGAAAATCTGGTGTTAAAACTGCCCACTTACACCGCGAGTGAAAGGGCAAGTATTAAATAAGACTGGATCTATGGCAGGGGCGGTGGGAGAGAGGTTCACGGGGTCTGAAACACAAAGTGTAATTATATAGACACAGGAGCCCAGCACCTTCCTGCCGTACGCCATTACAGAGTTACCATGGTAATGACTTCGTGTGACACGCAACACTTCAGACCGCCGGAGACCCCAACGATTTTGAACTGCGCCCGCTACACGCGATTACCTTCCACCTGGAAAATGACGGAGGATATGATTGCTGTCGGCCCACCGGGGACGGCTTACCGCTGTTTTACTATTGTTTTGCGCGCTCTTGCCGACTGTTCGGCGTTCGCTGGTGTTGCAGCTTTTTGGTGACATTTGCTTTGCGAGTCACCTGAGGACCGAGTTGGAAGCGCGTTATTTATGGTGTGCCAGGGAGGGAGGCAGGGAGGGAGGGATCCATGTTAAGGTCGCACCATCTACACCGTGGGCCAATGATACACTTGGCCAACATGGCCACTGACAGACACATTCCAGCTAGCTAACTGGCTAATAGCAAACTCATTTCTAGGTGGACTCCAGTGTGGTTTCTGCCACTGCACAGGAGAAGTTGACCTCGTTTTGGGGGGGAAACAAGCAGCATCCGTTGAAGAAGCTGTTCAGCTGTTTCAGACGGTAAGGGGGAAAGCGTTTACATTTAAATTTTTTCCTTGACAGACTTGTGTTCCCCCTGATCCTTTTTTACTACCTCAATAAAAATATTATAGCCCAGGTCAGATGACTAAGTACTGTACTTTGGAAGTGTGAGGCAGCGTTCGACACCCTGAATGTATTAATCGAAGTAGACCGTAGAGCAGAACAGATATTCTAGTGTTCATGTTGCTGGAAATATGTTCATTATGATGAAATGGCTTTTCGCATTTGAATAGAAAGTCAATAAAAACGGATTTGGCTTGATCTCACCTTGGAGGAAAGCGGCCAATCAGAAGGTACGATTTAAGAGCCATAATTTGAGCGCGAATGGGCTACAAATGGCACAGCTATCCGATGGCTATCAGTGATTGAAACGCCCTGCGAGAATATCGGTTCCTAATTGACTGCCTCTGATCCATGAGTCGATTTAGATTTAGCCACATGTATTTCGGACCAAGAAGAGGCATCTCCTTCCCTGATTGGTTCGGGGAATCTATCTCGCCTGTCAATCTCAGGTGGAGGGAGGGGAGTGGAAACAGAGGGGACAATCTTTTCAAGGGATTCAAAATCAATACCTATATATTTTCCACTCCCTCTCTTTATTCTATAGGAGCTTTCACTGAAAAGAACCATTTGGAAAACGTGTTTTTGT
>PIJE02001044.1:123478-140978 GCA_002895965.2 Coryphaenoides rupestris | reverse complement strand
TTCTTCTTCTTCTTCTCCTCCTCGGCAGCGGGTTGCCTTGGAGAATCACCTGGTGTTACCGTAGCAACAGACAGGATGGCTATTTATGTAGATTGGAAGGGGAACCGGGGGTAGGTGTCGTTCATCACAGACTGCTAGGCGCTGCCATGGCGACCGCCGACGGAACGATCCGACATCTAATTCCGGTTATTTACAAGTACAGAAGAGAGAAGAATTGAAGTTTTTCCAAAGAGACGACACAATTAAAAGTCAATCCTACTTTTCTCTCAAATGTATTCAGCACAGACTGTGAGTGTGAGGTCAGGTGACCACATGGAGCACATGGGATCATCCGCAACGTAGCACCGTTAGCCTCATGGCTGACTGCTAACAGCTATGAGCTAAATGCGGCGTGTAGCATGGCGCGGTCCTCATTAGCATGCGCCGCAAGTGATCGCGGCGGTGAGGCTATCGGCGGCGGTGTAGCGGCGGTGGCCTGACCTCGGCGAGAGCACTTTTATTTATTTATTTACAAAATAAATAAATAAAGCTAATAGGCTCTTTGTCAAAGCGCGTCGTCCCCTTAATGGGGACTCAAGTGAGGGAAGTTTGTGTGGTAAACAACAACAACTTCCGCCATTCCAAAGCAATGAGGCACACGACCTCACATTAGCGTCGCGGCGCGTGAGTGATGATGAGCGCTGACTCACAACTGTCTGGCTAACTAATACTCTGCGCGACTTCTCTGTGCTAACTCCGCTCCTATGTACCCTAGCGTAGCTTAGCAGGCTGTCATTGGTGATTTTAATACAAGTCAATCAAACACAGAGAGGGGACTGTAGCTCTGATAGTACCCTGATGAAAAGAGATGTACATTGAAAGAGATGATTCGTTTAAAGGTCTGCTATTGTACCGCCAGGTGTGAGCGTGATAAGCCAATACGAGCCCTTTCAAAAGTGTCATGTGACTGAAATCGTTGCGGTGATGACATGGTGACCCACTATTGTCGGCGTGACAATTCTAGACGCATTGTTTTTGAAAGGGCTCGTAATGGCTAATCATGCTCACACCTGGTGGTACAATAGGCCTTTAAAACATTCACAAATGAAGGTGAAAGTGTGTGTGTGTGTGTGTGTGTGTGTGTGTGTGTGTGTGTGTGTGTGTGTGTGTGTGTGTGTGCATGTTGGGTGTGTTAGCTCTGGCAGAGACAAGGGGCTGTGTGGGGAGGAGTTGGAGGGAGGGAGGAAGGGAGGGAGGGGGAGGTATGTGTGTGTGTGTGTGTGTGTGATGTGAGAGAGTGTGTAGGTATGTGTGTGTGTGTGTGTAGTGGTGATCCGTCAGGTGGGTTAGATTCCCAGACACCCCACGGGGTGAACCACCCCCCCACTAGGCTGGGTACAGCAGAGGACGTGTAATCCACAGGGAGTGGAGTGTGTGTGAGTGTGTGTGTGTGTGTGTGTGTGTGTGTGTGTGTGTGTGTGTGGTGTTGTGTGTGTGTGTGTGGTGTGCTACAATGCATTTCCTCACAATCTCCTGGGAGAGCGGAGAGGGAGGCCTTGGGGGTGTGGGGAAGGGGGGGGGGGGCGGATGGAGGAGGGGCTATGCGCACGGGGGTGAGGGGGGGGAGGGGGGCATGGTGACCGGGAGCAACACAGCACAGAGGAAGGAGACAGGATGAGCAAAGTAGGGAAGGAGCGATGAGGAGGAGATGGGAGAGGAGGGATGATGAGGAGATAGGAGAGTAGAGGAGGAGTCGGGGATGAAGCAGAGAGGAGAGGAGGGATGAGAAGATAGGAGGGGAGAGGGGGAGAGGAGTGAGGGATGAGGAGGAGATAGGAGAGGAGTAGGGGATGAAGCAGAGAGGAGAGGAGGGATAAGGAGGAGAGGAGAGGACTGAGGGGTGAGGAGGAGGTAGGAGAGGAGGAGAGGAGTGAGGGATGAGGAGGAGATAGGAGAGGAGGGATGAGGAGGCGAGTGGGAGACCAGCTCTAGAAGGTGCACGTGAAATGCGTGCACGTGCATGCTATGCGTATGCGTACCCGTGCCCGGTACGCATGCCCGGTAGCGAGCATACGTACATAGTTTCCTGTGCGTGGGCAGACATTTCTTAAGGAGATGTGACATTCAAGCTTGAGGGGGAGGGGGAGGGGGATGGGATGTTCATCATGCGTGTGCTTCTCCTACACGCCTTTGTCCGTGTGTGTGTTCATACATGTGGCTCTGAATGCGAGGTAGGGAGGGAGAGTGTTGCCACCCTAGTACCGTGCTGGGCCCACTGGCGTTTGCAAGCGGAAGTCGTCCGCTGGTGGGGCCTCTGGCCGGTGGAAGAGGGGTGATGTTGGCTGTTGGTGGTGGAGGAGGAGGAGGAGGAGGAGGAGGGTGAAGGGCTGAGGGGTGGGTGGTATGCTTCGGTGACGAAGGTTACCTGCCCTCCGGTGTGTGCAGCACTGTCACTATGATGGAGGCTGCTCCATCAGAGACAGGACAGGAGTGTGAAAGGGGCGATGTTTTTTTTTTTTCTTCTATTTTCCTCCTCGCTCTGTGATGTTGTTTGTGTGTGTGTGTGTGTGTCCCCTCAAGAATCAACCAACCAACCTGTGCCAACATATATGTATATATTTGTCTTGTTTTACAGCCGTGGTGTGTCAATTTGCGCGTGTGCGTGTCTGTCTGTGTGTGTGTTGCCCGCTGAACAACGCACCGCCCTCTCTCTCTCTCTAGCCACGCCCCCCCCCGACAGGTAAACACCTTTGCACCTTTACCTGCGGTGCAAAGTGCTGACAAGGCAGCTCGGAGTGACTCGACCTGCCTCACATTTATATATATATATATATAAATGGGGTGTATAACCTTTGCTGTTATGGGGATTTTATGTCATTGTTTTCGGGTGAAAGTACCGTTGCTGCTGAAATGTGACAGCGTTGGAATGTAAGCCGTCCACCGCTCAGGAACAGCTCTGCTAAAAATCGGTTATTTTGAGGAGCAGACGGAAACAAGAGTTCTCTCTCTCTCTCTCTCTCTCTCTTTCTCTCTCTCTCTCTCTCTCTCTTTCTCTCTCCGGCTTTTCGCTGAATTGCTCGGAGTGAATTTTTCTTTTACCAGGGCCTATTTTTACCGTTGCCAAGTTACCCTTTAGCAAGTTACAGATAAATCTGTGGTTTATTGCTATTCTCTTTTTTTATGTATTTTTTTTTACATGACACATACAAAATCACAAGGGGTTCTGCCTTAACACAAAAACACACTCGCACACACTTGAACCCTCTCTCGCTAAAAGTCGTGAATGTCAACACAGCAGGAACTGATTTACATGGCTGACTTTTTTTTGGTTTACAAGTGACATTCTAGAGCACAGCGATTTCTCAAAAACAACAAGACAACAAGATCAGCGTTCGGTAAAGCTGTGACCGCTACCTGACCTGCGCAAACCCTCCTACCGACAATAAGTATTATTACAGTACACAGTGTGGACCAGGGCTGTAGTACATAGTCTAGAGTCCAGTCCTGCTTTCTAGACCAGACTCGAGACTAAACTTTGGACTCCTCGGTTTCCGATTGAATTGCTCTCAGAGGACTCGTTCTGGAAGAGACCAAAGCTGTGTTTGAAATTGCTTCTCTATTTATGTATTTGTTTTTACTACTTTTATGATTTTAATAGATTAATCCAATTCTAGTACCAGATGAGGCAACACAGCTCAAGCCTTCCTGATGAAAAGCAGCCTTCATAACACAACAAGGAAACATGCGGCAAATTTGTGTGCGTGTGTGTGGGTGACGTGAGCGCTGGTGTGTGCACAACGACACACACAATCACATTCACCGCTGTTGACTTCACACAATCTCACCGATGTCAGGGACAGCCATGTTAAGTGTCCTTGTGTGCGGACATCGCTGCAGATGGACCGGATGCAAGATGCAAGCGATTGAGTTGAGAATCGTGAATAGATGACCACAGCACAATAGGGCCGCACAAAACCAAACACGTTGTCAAGGCTTCTCTCGAATGAAACAGGAAATGACTCACTGAGCGCTCTGCTGTGTTGGGGGACGTCACCGCCGCCGACGTTTTGAAAATATATTAAAACGGGAAACGGAGAAAAGATTCTCTGCGTAGCATTACACTGACAGGAACGTGAAGTTACCTTTACTGTACCATCAGTGATATATATATAATATAATAAAAATATAATAAAGTTATTGAATCTTGAATATATTGTTGTTTCACTCTCTTTGGGCATATGTACTTTGGACAAAAGTTTCTGTGCACCAAATGCCCTAAATGTAATTTTAATGTAAAAGAAAAGGTAAAATGATGGGAGAGAAAGATGAAAAATAATATTCCGGGTGATTCCACAGACTGTGACTCACATTACGGGTAATGCGCAGCTAATCATCTCCCCACATGGCGACGGTAAGCATCTCCAGGGTATCAAGTCCCTGAAGACCTGATCAAGATTCAAGATTTAAGAAGTTTAATCGCTCTGCTGGTGTCACAACGTGGCATACGGTGGGAAATTCTATTTACTTCCTAACAACAGGGGAAAGGATTATAATAACTCCTGAGGGGGGCGGGTGGGTACCTACGGCGCACACAACACTACAACAGCAAAAGCGAAGTCGCTATTTATTTATTGACTGTACATATTTAGTTTCGACAAATCGCAGATGCAAAATAAAGCGGCACAAACACACCACAGCATGAATGTGCAACAGAACAATACAAAGATCACAAATATCACAATTTAAGGGAAATGATCAGAATATTCATATGTGTATGTGTACGTGTATATATATACAGTATATATCTATGCGTGTGTGTATATACATGTATGTGTGTGTGTGCATGCGCGCGTGTGTGCGAAAGGCGAGAGAGGCAGGTGGCTAAGCCAGTGTTGCTAGGCGCTACGTTTATTCGAATTTTTAATCCTCCCCGAAACAGAATAAAAAAATATCTTGTTGGAGAATTAATGTTGAGTAAACAAGTGCGTGCGAGTGCCAAAACAAGTCAAAGGATTCTATGGTCGCATAGAAAGACGATTAAACGCTCTGCTGTCCATATGAATATCCGTTTTAAGCTACACAGATTCCCTCTTTAAATACAGATCTCTCCAAATAAAATAAATGAAGTTTGACAGCAAACGGTGTAAAAGACGTAAAACTTTGTTTTGTATAGACGCAATCCATTTAACATTTAATTTGAATCCTGAGTCAGAGTGAGAAAGACAGAAGAGAGTGATAGAGAGAGAGAGAGAGACAGTGAGAAAGAGAAACACAGAGAGAGGTAGAGACCAAGAGAGAGAGAGAGAGAGGGCCAAGATGACGAAGCCTGAAGGCTGATCTTGCAACTCAAATGGGAGTACCTTTCTCTCTCTGTCTCCCCCCTTCCGTCTCCCTTCCTCCTCCTCCTCTTCTCCTCCCATCAGAGGACTCCTAATAGGGTTACACAGAACACAGAGGCGAGAGAGAGAGAGAGAGAGAGAGAGAGAGAGAGAGAGAGAGAGAGAGAGAGAGGTTGAAAGAGAGTGAGGGAGTAGAAGTCACAGCAGAACATAGGAGAAACTAATAGGAGGGAAACCATTGAAATGTTGATGAGTCCACTCTGTGCCTCGGGGGCCGGTGAAAGAACGAACGGCCTAATTGAACAGAGAGCGTATAATTACCTGCAGGCACAGATTGGACACCAGCGGCGGTGATGAATTGCTAAGGCCGCCTTCAATCTGGATACCGCTTCTGATTGGTCGGTACCGGCGGGAACGGGAGGTCAGTAACCAACAGGTGAGACCTCCTCGATGGACACCGGACAAGTCCTGAGCAAAAGGGGATCATTTCATGCGCAACATATGAAGGGAAGTAAAATAAATACATATTAGCCATTGCAAGCCGTTTCACAATTGCCATGTGACTACAGTCTAGTGACATCACAAGTGGGAATGTCCACCTAGATGTATGATGACTAGATCAGTCTATCAGCCTACCCAGTGGACTGTAGGGAAACTGATCTAGTCAGCATACATCTAGGTGGACATTCCCACTTGTGATGTCACTAGACTGTAGGCACATGGCAATTGTGAAACGGCTTGCAATGGCTAATTACACACACAACTGGTGGTATAATAGGGGACCTTGAAAAGGATACAATGATTATGGTTATGACAATTAAATTAAATTAGGGCTCCAGAACAGCTGAAGAATGATATTTATATACTACTAGCATAACTTTTTGTTTTTGGTCTAATGCATATGCAGTCCACTGGGGGCTTACAAACGTCATTGAAAAAGAACTCGTTTTTTTTCTACAATCAAGTGCACGACGGAAACATTATTTGAAGGGTGGTGGTGGAGGTGGTGGTGGTGGTGGAGGGTGGAGGGACCCTCCACCTCCGCATTAGCATGTCGGTTAGAGGTGGACGCGGGTCTATTTATAGGGTCTGGCCTCCCCCCACTCATGCTGTCACTCAACGCACTACTCATCAGCTAATGCATGTCTGCTATTCATTAGCCGCTAGACCGCCGGACCACTTCACCCCCCCCCCACTCTTCCCCACCCACAACACCACCCCTCGACACCCTGGGCACCCGCCCCCACCCACCCCCAGAGGGGAATAAAGTCTATTCCCTGGCTTGTAATGAATGTGAACGACTCTTGTGGAATCCCAGAAGCACATGGGAGGCGGGGCGTTACGATGCTAATCTAACTTAAAGGTCCCGGGTTCAAACCCCAATGTCTGAAGCCATCCTCGAGTAAGATTCCCGATCCAGTATCACATATTCCCACCGGTGTGTTGCTTTGACAAACGATTCACACCATTTTTCCATGTATGACATGGTGCGATACAAATACACATTTAATTGCTACATGCTACATTACCTTTCATCATTATGTGCAATATTCTTAATATTCTTTATATCATGTGCAATACTTCCTCTTACCATTATTATTATTATTATTACCCTTTTATTACACTTCAATTATTGCCAAATAGTTTTTGCTGACTGAATATCTTATCTTCTGGATATTTTTATACTTCTCTAGACTTACTGTACATTTGTAAATCTGTTATTTTATTTGTATTATTCTACTGTTTATTTCTTTATTGTTGTATTGTACTGTATTGCTGTGCAACCTCAGGCACAAGAATTTCCTTCAGGATTAATAAAGTTCTATCTTATCTTATCTTAATTGAATTGAAAGCGTCTGATAAACGGTGTATTAGCACATAAACTACATATTAAGAGAGATATTAAGAAAAGCCAACAAATAAACTAACATAACATTATTAACATTATTTCTTAGCTCGCCAATTACGTTTAGCCCTTATTAAATAAGCATATTAACATTAACATATTAAATCTGGTAAAAGCCTAATACGTGTAACTACATATATATATATATATACATATATATATATATATACATATATATATCTATATCTATATATATATAGGTATATATCGGCAGTTATGCTGACGTCTGGTGTGTTCTGTGTGATAAAAACACTCATAACACATTGTTTACCGTGGACGCTAAATGTCATTATTATTAAAAGACCGCTAGCAGCGATGCTAGCGCTAGATATGAGCAGTCTTGTGTAAAGTACTTGAAGCGATACTTGAGTAAAAGTACAAGTATCTGACCAGAAACTTTGGTAGAAGTTAAAGTCACCTTTTAGAAATGTACTTGAGTAAAAGTCTTGAAGTATCTGATATTTACTGTACTTAAGTATCAAAAGTAATTTTCTGATATTAAATGTACTTAAGTATTGGAAGTGCACGAGACCCACCAGACGCGGACGGACGCTTTCGTGCGCGCGGACTGAACCCACCAGACGCGCAAAGCGCACGCGCACTGCTGTGCACGCGCACTCCCATGTTACCAGACGCGGGAATTGATTGATATTGATGCTATGATCACACTTTAGTTTGATTAAAACAAATATCTAAACTATATAGAATGTTAATAATAATAATAATAATCATGTTTTTTACTTCAATTATTGACAAAATTGTTTTTGCTGACAGAATATCCTCTTGCCTATATTTTTATACTTCTCTAGACTTGCTGTACATTTGTAAATCTGTTATATTATTTTGTATTATATTGTTTATTTCTCGATTGTTTTATTCTATTGCTATGCAACCTGGCACAAGAATTTCCTTTGGGATCAATAAAGTTCTATCTTATCTTATATAAGAGAAGTCAGCCCAAAGGCTGTTCCACGCAACAGAGACAGGGAAGATCTCATTTTTTTTTTACTTCAACCACAACCTGCTGCTCATAAACTGGCACTTTAAGGCGATTTGTGCATGTAAAGTCCTACATGTAGTCCCTGAACACATTCATGATTATTACATACAGGACATGAAGGACAATGAAGACAACCCCCACATGTCATTTGCATATTTTATTCAGCAGACATTTTTTTCTTTTAATATAATGACAAGGTCCATTATACGGAGAAAAAACAAAACAAAACGCATACAGTTTCTGCTGTGATATACAGAGACAGGAGAAGAGAGAGAGAGACTGCCAGAGACAAGATCATAACCGTTAGAATGTAAACATTACAGAAAGAGAGGGAGAGAGAGGAAGAGGGACAGAGAGAGAGCAGGGCGGGGAGAGAGATCACCATGATTAAATGCTGTAATATCAATCCATAATTGGGGTGCATAAAAGACAGCGATGTAGCGAACAAACCACTAAAACACACCACCCCCCCCCCCCCCCGACCCCCACCCATCCCCCTTCACATAAACTCCGGGAGAGTAATCCCACGTCGACGGGAGAACACATAAAAACGTTGTTTTTTTTGCTGGTTCCCCCCCCCCCCCCCCGCTGAGTCCCTTTGGAAATAAACTCCTTATTCACAAGTTTGCTTCCATATATGCTCACATTTACATGGTGTCAGAAAACAAACGAAAACAAAGAATCCACCATCAGACGACAACAGCGGTGTGTGTGTGTGTGTGTGTGTGTGTGTGGGAGGGGGGGGGGGGGGGGGTGTCTGACAGCAGAGGGGAATCATTGGCTGAAAATAAAAAGGGGGGGGCGGGGTTTCCATTAGCGAGTGCAAAACAAAAATATAAAACGCATAACATGGCAATTAACACCAATTGGCAATAGTGCAGAGGAACTGGCAAGGTGGTGGCCCGCGCGGACGCCGTGAGAGAGAGAGTGATGCATGATGGGAAAGGGAGGCAGGGGTGAGTGATGCATGATGGGAAAGGGGGCGGGGCTTAGAAGAGCTTATAAAGAGGGTCTTTCAAACATCACACGTTTGGAGTCTGGATGTCACGGTCGACGGGTTAAGACGAGAAGATTGAGGGCTCACTGCAGCGATTTTTAAGAATGAAAACGAAAAAATAAAAAAGGAAGAAATGTAAAAAAACCAAAATGGAGGCTGAGCATCAATGCTTGTCGTTTAAGTTTAGCCATGAACTGAGTTTTATTAACTGATGGGGGGCGGGAGGTGGGTGTGGTCTTTCTGACGGGCCTCTCTTCATCCGGGTCTTTGGAATGGTGTTGCGATGGATGGCATGTTGCGATCTTTTTCTTCTTTTTCTTGTATTTTTCTCTTTTTCCCGTTTGTACGTCTTAGCGGCGGTAGCCGAACTCGTCTGCGTCGTCCGCGCGGAAGTCTCCGTAGCGCCAGATGTTGAGCTGCGGACAGAGAGAGACAGAGAGAGAGAGAGAGAAAAGGGAGAGAGACACAGAGAGAGGGGGACAGGGGTGAGAAACAGAGAAATGGAGAGGGGGAGAGAGGGGGAGAGAGAGAGACAGAGGGGGACAAGTTAATGTCCTGCAATGAAACAAACAACCATGAAATGGAGGAAACATCCCCACCTGCTTTGTATGAGACGCTAATAACCTCCTCTGGCACGTTGCGTGTGCAACGGTCAAGGCCGGGAGAATGAGACATGTGTGTGTGTGTGTGTGTGAGATCACACACACGCAAAGACACAAACACACACACACACACACACACACACACACACACGCTCGCGCAGGTCCCGCTGCCCGCCCCAGAGTCGGCCCGGTCTATTAGGGGCCCCTGATTGCCTTCATTACGTTCAGCCACGCCGACGAGCAACGCTAATGCTCTCCTGTTAATGCGGCGTTGTGTGTGTGTGTGTGTGTGTGTGTGTACATGTGTGAGAGTGTGTCTATGTGTGTGTTTGTCTCGGAGTATACACAAGTGTGTGTGTGTGTGTGTTTGCGTACGTGTGTACATGTATGTGTATGTTTGTGTGTGTGTGTTTGTGTGTGTATGTATGTTTCTGTGTGTGTTTGTGTGCAAATCTGATCTGAGTATGTTTGTGCGTCTGTGAGCGTGTGTGTGAGCGTGTGTGTGTACATGTGTGTATGCATGTGTGTGTGTGTGTGTCAAAGTGAGGTGTCCTCTCTGTTCTCCTCAGCGTGTGCGCGCTCTCAGCTGCTAACAGCGTGATTCACAGCTAATTAGCGCGCTCACTCATTAGCGCTGGTTGTTGTTGGAAGCAACGGGCATACATGGAGACCGCATCCCCCCCCCCCCGGTGGGTGGGGGAGTTGCGGGGGCGGGGTTGCGGTCCCCTCCGTCTCTTGCTTGGATGCTCACCCCCCCCCACCCCTGACAGAAGGAGACTTTCGTTGCTAAGCGATCAGCATCAAAGGACCATCTTGTCCGATGCCGTTGGTCAGTGGGCAGGAAAGGGGCATCGCCGTCGCCTGACCTGAAACGCTTGCACTTCCTGTGTGTTCCTTTCACCCACTTAACGCCCTGCCCCCTCCCTCCCCTCTCGGCTCATAGCAACTGCCTCTATATAAGATAGTCTGTACACACACACACACACACACACACACACACACACACACACACACACACACACACACACACACACACACACACACACACACACACACACACACACACACACACACACACACCATCACAGGAAAAGAATGAGAGAGAGAGAGAGAGAGAGAGAGAGAGAGAGAGAGAGAGAAGAGAGAGAGAGAGAGAGAGAGAGAGAGAGAGAGAGAGAGAGAGAGAGAGAGAGAGGAACGGGTGAGACAGGAGGAGGGAGATTGGGACAAAGCGAGAGAGTCCCGTGTACCTCGGTTCCAGTCGTCCTGTTTCTCTTGTGTGTGTGTCAAGATAAGTACTTTCTGCATGACTGTACACTGTAGTTCCCCCATCGCAAACCAACCATGATTAAACAAGAAAGAATGAGAGAGAGAGAGAGAGAGAGAGAGAGAGAGAGAGAGAGAGAGAGAGAGAGAGAGAGAGAGAGAGAGAGAGAGAGAGAGAGAGAGAGAGAGAGAGAGAGAGAGAGAGAGAGAGAGAGAGAGAGAGAGAGAGAGAGACAGAGAGAGAGAGAGAGACAGAGACTTACCCTGGCACTCTTGGCAGACTCCTGGCCGTTCAGGTACTCTGTTACCTGCAGAACAAACAGAGAGAGGGAGAAGAGAGAGAAAGGGAGAGAGAGATTATTAAACAGCACCTCCGCATCCCAAGCCTTTGTGTAAGAGATTTCGGTGCAGGACAAGAAAGATCTTTTCTCGTTCTCTTTCTCTCCCCCCCCCTCACTTGTCCAGCCGAGTAGAAGTGGAAAACTGTGTGAACGGGGCTGCAATTACTGGAATCAAACACACACACACATGAGAGGAGTGGAATGAGTCTTGCAGGATAAGCCCATGCATCAGAGCCTATTAATGGAACAGATGAGCTCGCACGCACGCACACACACACACACACACACACACACACACACAGCCACTTCAGCGAGGTGTCCAGATGTTGTGTGTGTGTGTGTGTGCGTGCGCGTGTGTGTGGAGCAGCGGTCCGGTCGCTCTGCTCGCCGGGCGGACGCAGTCCGACGTGACTGACACACACTGCAGCAACACGGGAGGTGCAGCTGGATCGCACAGCTGCCCTGTACGCGCATACATGCACGTGTGTGTGTGTGTGTGTGTGGGCCTGTGTGTGTTTGTGCGCACGAGTGTGTCCAATGTGTGTATATGTGCGTGTGTGTGTGTGTGTGTGTGTGTGTGCGTGAGGACAAGTAAACTTGCTGCGGTAGCATGAGTCATCCATCACATCCAGGGGAAGGAGAGATTTTTTGGGGACAGGGGGGGGAGGGAGGGGGAAGGGAGGGGATGGGAGGAGGAGGGGGAGGGGGGGGTGGACACAGCGTCTGGTGCCCGTCAGACAGATGTCTCCATATGGCGATGCGGTGCTGACGCTGTTACACAGACACACACACGCTGAGGAGCCCAGCCCAAACCCCCTCCACCTCCTCCTACCAGGAGGAGGTGAGAGTGTGAGAGTCAGAGAGAGGGACAGAGATGGCGAGAGAGAGACAGAGATGGCGAGACGGAGAGAGAGAGACAAAGAGAGAGAGAGAGAGAGAGAGCGAGCGAGAGAGGGAGGGAAGGAAGGGAAGGGGGTGGATTTTGAAAAGAGTGTGCGCAACAAGTGACGAACGTGTGACGCCTAACTTGAATCTCGGAACACGGTTTCGTTCGGCGCCTTTTCAGAAATGCACCGAGTGCGCAGGGGGCGGGGACATAAAGAACTCCGTACACAGTACTTGAAGTACTTCAAGTGCAGCGTGGGACAATTGGGCAGAATTGCAGGCGGACTGCGCGAGAGTGTGGTGATGATGCACATGTGGAACACGGCCGATTCCTGACATTTTCCCTCACTCTCCTCTCGTCGACGAACGAACACCGTCGGAGACACGGAGGGTGGAACGCCGACAGAACACACAAGCGACCAATCAGCATCCAGGGAGGGGAGGGGGGGATGCAGGGAGGGGTTTTAGGGATGTGAATGAATAGGTCCTCAGAACGCTCCGCGCGCCGACCGCATTCGACCTCGTTCAGAACCAAACACGAACCGGGGGGGGGGGGGGGGGGGAGGGGGGGGATGCTGTTTGAGTGGAGCGTGTGAGCAAAATAATAACGAGGTTACGAGGGTGGGGGTGGGGAGGTGGTAGACAGCCTCTCGTCAAAAAAAAGATACCTACAGTATGTCTGCAGCCTTACAGTTCAATGATGAGTCACAGACACACAACACTAAATAAAATATGGGCAATGTGGCAGGAGTGTGTGTGTGTGTGTGTGTGTGTGTGTGTGTGTGTGTGTGTGTGTGTGTGTGTGCCTGGTTGACCCCCATACCCGTCCCCATATGGTGGGCAGATGTCCCTTTAGTCTGACTGGTGTCAAGGAGGAGTCCCAGCCACACTAGTGTGTGTGTGTCTGAGATGCGACACACACACGAATATGTTGCTTTTGATCAGTTGGATGGCAGAGCAGTGTTTGTGAGCAGGTGGGCTTCAGTGTGGGGGGACAGATGCTCGGTGTGTGTGTGTGTGTGTGTGTGTGTGTGTGTGTGTGTGTGTGTGTGTGTGTGTGTGTGTGTGTGACCTTTCCAGTGGAGCCGTGGTGGCGGTGGTTACCATGTAAAGTGTGTGTCATTGTGCAGAAGCCCTGGAAGGTCAGGTGACTTGAAAGAGAGTCGACGTTAAAAGTGGGAAACATTTTGCTGTACTTCTAGCGTGACACGTCAATGCCCGTCAAGACGGCAAGCTGTGTGTTTGTGTGCGTGTGTGTGTGTGTGTATGCGGCTCGGCCCCCGGTCTGTTCAGTTGCACGGTCGTCGTGGGCGACGCGAGGGTCACGTGACCGTGCGTCTCCGCTGACAGGTGGTGGTGCTGTCTGTCTGTGTGTGAGTGTATGTATACAAATGTGTTTGTGTCTGAGTGAGCTTGTATCCAAGTGTGTGTGTGAGTGAGTGACTGAGTGAGAGAGAGTGTGTGTGTGCATCAGCGTGAGTGAGAGTGTGTGTTGCTCAGCGGCTAGCGCGACAGGCAGCCTGCTGGGCCCAGGTGGTGTTCCTGGTGGAGTGTGGTGTGAGGAGGGGGGCTCGGGGGGCGTGTGCACGTCTGGTGCGTAGGGAAGCACCAGTGACCCGGTCCCTCTGCTGGACGCCCCGCCCCCCCCCACGCTGGATGAATGGGAAATTGATGAGTGTCTGTGTGCCCAAGTGTGTGTGTGTGTTTGTGTCCAAGCGGGTGTGTCAAAGTGTGTGTGTGTCAAAGTGTGTGTGTGTGTGTGTCAAAGTGTGTAGTGGTGTGTGTCAAGTGTGTGTGGTGTGGTGCTATGATGTGTGTCAAAGTGGGTGGTGTCAAGTGTAGTGTGGTTCAAAGTGATGTATGTGTGTGTGTGTGTGTGTGTGTGTGTGTGTGTGTGTGTGTGTATTAAAGTGTGTGTGTCCAAGTGTGGGTGTGCGTGTGTCCAAGTGTGTGTGTCAATGTGTGTGTGTGTGTGTGTGTGTGTGTTGTTCATCTGTGGCGGGAGGAATAGAGTTTGGGTCGCGGTGCGTGTCGTCTGAGGCCCCATCAAAGGCACCGCCTCAGCAGGCGCCGTGGCAACCGGCTGTTTGAGTGTGTGCGCGTGTGTGTACGTGTGTGTGTGTGTGTGCATGTGCCCATGCACATCCCAACAGTCAATAACAGGAAAAAAAATGAAGAAAAAAAACCTCCATTAAAATGTTCCATCTCCAACTTTACCCTCTCAAATGAGATATTGAGCCATTGGTGGAACATGGGCATGCTCTCACACTCTGGGAAAGGTCCCACGGGGAGAGAGCAAGAGAGAGAGAGAGAGAGAGAGAGAGAGCAGAGAGAGAGAGAGAGAGAGAGAGAGAGAGAGAGAGAGAGAGCGGGAGAAACCAATTCGAAAGTTAAACATATTGACCACTCTGGCTAGAGGAGACTAAAAGGTTGGTTGTGGGGGAGTGGGGGAGGGGGAGGCGGTGGAGGACAGACAGAGGGTATTATGGGTAATATGCTGTCAGTCAATCAACTTGGCAGCCCGGTATGTTGCTTAAAGGATAACGTTGAGATTTTCCAGACCTGGACTTTCCCATCACACGGGGGATAACGGTCTTACGTGGACAGCAATTTTTGAAAAGTTGATCCAGTATCGAGAGAGACTGGGGACAATTCTGTCCATCAGTGCATGTCCTGCGAAAGGGTTTGTTTGTGCCACTAGACGGCCTCGGATTGTAGAAGTGTTGGACAACATCCCTGCGGTCCCTACGGAGAAATACTCCTCCGTTTTCTTTACCTTTCGCTAGACCCGGTCTGTTTGTTATCGTGTCTCACCGAGTTTCACTGGAGGAGCAGCCTCACTCTCGAGAGTCGAGACTTTTGCAGGAAGAGAGCGGTGGAAACATGGAGAGTCGGTGAGAGTTTGTTGTGTCGGGACAACGGAAAGCGCAGCTTAGTGTCGCCTAAAAAGATTTAGCAAAGTCATGGCTGAATATTTAGCCGATTTCCGACATGTGAGATTCTGCGGGGGTTTCAGAGCGAGACCTCTCCTGGAGCGACACTTGGTGAGAGACAATAACAAACAGACAGGATCAAGGGAAAGGTGAAGGCTAAAGTTGTATTCCTCTGAGGGGATCCTTTCCATAATGTTGTCAGACACTTAGAAGAATAACAATCTGAGCCCGTCAGTGGCAAAAACAACCGCTTTAGCGGAAGTGCATAGGCAGACTCACTCTCGATCTACCTCGCTCTGCCGGTGTGCATCGTAAACTACATTTCCCACGTGCCTTCACACCTGTATTCAACTCAGTGCAATTATTCTGTGATAAATGGAACAACAATTCCCAGGAGGCATCATCAGTATGAATATGAGCATTTTCTGATTTCCTGTGGGAGAAAAACCATTGGTGCTTCGCAAAGATGCCATATTCGGTATGAACATCACCATAGAAACGCTAATTACTCCGCCCGGGCGGGGGACCCTGTTCGTAAAAAAACAGCCAAAACTACACTTCCCAGAAGGGTGCTGACGCAGCACACTCACAGGCATAAAAACTAGCAAAAGTGCCCCTCGTGAACTACAACAGCTCCTTATAAGGGCATTTGACAACATGACAGCCGTAATCTCATCTGTGTATATTTAGAGCAAGTCTACGTGGTCACACACACACAGCCCTCGTTCTACAGTCACAGTTGAACCAGATACGAAAAAATATATATTTTAAGTCAGGGTCGAGATGAGATCTTCATGCCATGCCGCTTGCAAGTGATTGATAATAATTGTGCCGGCGAAATCGAGGGAGACAGACGATTCCGTGTTTCCGATTGACTCGTAATTGGAAAATGGCGGATGATTAGCTCGTCCGCGCTAATGACTCCGACGGCACCCTCCCAACGACGGATTTGCTGACGCGGTCGACGTTGGGCTGCTCCCGGCCGGCCGGCTTGCGACGATCGGGGGAAAAACTCGATACGCGCCTTCGGCGTGGACAAACTGCTGTACCCACCGCACACACCACACACACTTACCTAGCATAACTCTCTATGCACACCGCCTTAAAAAATTAATATGACACGTCGGCATTACAGCGGCGGAAAGCTGCTGAGCGTGGCACAAATAGTCGTTAATGGTGTTTTAAATCACCGTTCCTCCCGGGGAGCCGGAAGCCAGGTCCGGTACAAATTAATCCAATGCCATATTTCCTAGAGATTAATAAAACAAAATGAAAAATAAATAAATAAATAAGCGCAACGCACAACACAACCATCCAAAAGGCACTGGAGTCATCGAGAAGAGGATACAGAAATAAAGTCACACCTGTGTGAGACAGGGTAAGGCCATGACATGAGATGGAGACATTGAGGTGTGAGATAGAGACATTAGGGAGGTTAAGGGGAGAGGGAAAGGCATTAGGGAGGTTAAGGGAGAGAGAGAGACACATTAGGGAGTAGGGATTAGGGAAGGGACATGGCAGCCCTGAAGAGGGTTGTACGTTTGGCACAGAGGCCGTTTAAATATTAGATTTTTAAGAAATTGAATATGAGACTCCCCGAAAGATCTTAAAAAATAAAGGACTTCTCGCTGGATAATTAAAATCCATCTCGACAGCGGATAATTAAATGGAGTCGTCACATTTTTAAACCCAAAAAAAAAAAAAAGCTCCATAATGACGATGTCGCAGGAAGGTCTGAAACATAGGTTAACCCTTTAATAACGCCCGGGCTTGACAGCGTCAATCAGCACCTCCTTAACCTGTGGAGACCGGAGGGACCCCCCCCCGCTGACCCGTCAACGCAGCAAACAAAACGACACGACACCGCAGATATAGATTTATACATCGCTGCGTCCTCAAAACCGTACAGGCTGATCTGAATCTAAAAAACGAAATATATCAAAACCCTGACAACTAACTGTTTTAAATACACGGTTATCATAACAAGGGAGGGGCATTGAACAACTTAATACCGTATCCACTATAGAGAGTGGATACTTAATCGCCACAGGAATGCACGGCGATATAGTGTCACTGATGCTTTATGAATATTCACATGATCTTTGCGTTGTGTACATATGCGGTCTTGTGTGCGGGCGCCACAACGGTTTCTTCTTTCCCCGACTCGACTCGATTCAACTCAACTCAATCCCTCCGGCGAGGCAGCGATATCTCTCCGAGGGAATTACGTACACTTTAAAGGCCACACGGCA
>PIJE02001044.1:107497-117724 GCA_002895965.2 Coryphaenoides rupestris | reverse complement strand
GGATCCTATGTTCTCGTAGTTCAGGGTCCATGTGACGGATGCGTAGTCCAGTATTGAGTGCTAGCACTTGCTAGAATGACTCAGCCAAACTCGCGCACCTGCTAGCATGACTCCTGCGCTATCCTCCATTGTTGCTTCCGTTGTTTATACTTGGGCGGTATTCGCTTGGGTTAGCTGTTGCAAAGAGTTTCTAACACTTTCTCTCTACCTCTTCCTCTCGGATGTCTCTTCACCTCTGCGGACCGTCGGCTAACCTTCCTTGTTCCAATCTGTCTATACTCGGCACTCTTTATCGGCGCCGGGGGGATTAGCTGCGCGGTGCCACTGTGTTTCTTCTTCGTCCCGAGGTCTCGCCCGTTAAGTACCGCGCACCAGATGGCGGCGGTAATGTGCGCTGGCAACGTCACCCACCGCCGTACCGACGGACCTGTGGACGAGCCCTGAAGGTTAAGAGTAGGCTCTCGCATCAACGCCACCGTCACCGCAGCGGAAAGGAGTGGAGGGGGTTTATCACTTTGAGTTATATATCTATTTACTTACTTTTTTTTACTTACGTTCTCTTGAGCTCTTTGCTAACTATTCCTCCGCTCTGAAAGACCGGCAGCCTATAGGCCATCTATATTCTATTAGCCTAGCCTATTGGTATGTGGAGCCTATAGCCTGCACGCTACGCCACGCTAGCGCTCTCACACTCTAGTACCTCGTTATGCTAGCAGCGTATATACCTATATGCTAGCGGTGAATTTTCGATGCAGAGGAGGAGAGAGATGATGACTCGAAATGGAGAGGGAGGAGGGCGTCGTGGTGGTAGGGTGGTGGTGGGGGGGCAGGGTCAAAGTCAGAAGCAAAGGAAAAAGCGCATCGGGGCTGAGCTGAGTCAGAAGTCGGCAGAGAGCGTTTGGACAGATTGAGTGGCGCATTAATGTATTAAAGCGTAACCCCGGCAGATGGAGGGAGTGACCCAAAAATGTGCGCTTGAATTAAGCCGTGGTCACTTTCGCCAGGCACCACCCGTACCGCAAAGTGTGTGTGTGTGTGTGTGTGTGTGTGTGTGTGTGTGTGCGTGCGTCCGTCACACATCCACAGTTTTATATTTTCACAATATGACAGCCGTAATCTCATAGTGCATCTTGATCTGATATTCATCCGGCGTCGGTCGTACAGGAGGCTATATTGCAGCCCCCCCCCCCCCGCCATACTTACATTTACATTTACATTTAGGGCATTTGGCAGACGCTTTTATCCAAAGCGACTTACAAAGAGTACATTTGTTGAAGGAGAGGCAGCAATATATCACAGACAGTGCTCCTCCATCTGCTCGCGTTCGCTCGGGCGGGCAGGTTTTTTTTGGTTTAATTTAACATATGCGAGTACCAGCCACGAAAGATGGTGGAGGACACAGCCGGAGAGACACCACGCCGCCTGCACCCCCCGGGGGACGCTCGCGTCCGCTCGTAAAACACGACAAACGAATAAAACCTCGGAGGTAAGCGCTTTTTGGGTTGTCTTTCTTTTTTTGGCCGGCTAGCTAGCTAATCAATCACATGATAATCACCAGCGTTTCAACTCACGTCGCTTGAAAACCGGGGAATAGCATTCAAAAGAAAGGAAAAGATTCAGATGGGTGTGTGTCGGACGGAACGCTGAGCTGGACCAATCAGGGGTCAGGGTAGGTAGGGAAGGAAGTGGTGACACTGTGTTCCATCGGACGTGCGTTCGCTCTCGCCGTCGAGTCGGGAGAGGCTTTTGTGCTGCGTGTGAAAGCTTTCTATGCGCCTTTTGTATTACAACACCAACCTTGAATTCCCTCCTCGCAAAGCAAGCGGGGGAAGTATTTGACCAGTATTACCAACCGGAAATACCAAATCGGAAGCATTGAGGACTGAAATCTTAGTTGGACAATTTAAAAGCTAAAACGAAACCTCAAAAGACCCTGCTTTTAAAACCAGGTTTGATGAAAAACAGACTTTAAAGTACATTCAAGTAACATTCACTTATCATCCAGTGCATTAACAGTCAATGTTTTCCGATTTTCCGAACGCATCTGATAGGGAAGACAATCTCTGCCGTATTGCGGCTCGAATAAACGGCATTACCAGGCACACACCGAGTGTGACCCCCGGTGTGACCTGCGGGTGGCCAGGGTGCAGTCCATTACGGGTGGGGGGGTGGGTGGGTAGATTGAGGTTAATGCATTATTTGGTCTATACCGGCTCGTCGGAGGTAGACCTTAAAACATTTATTAGGGAACATTTATTACGAAGACTGCCGATTTATCTAATCCAAAATAGATTTGAGCAGCCATACGGCCGGAGAGAGAGAGAGGGAGAGAGAACAAAATGGCTGAAGGGAAAATATAGACGCAAAGCATTCTGGACTGTTTTGAGGTAGTGACGGACACCTGTGATATTGGGTGAAAAAAAAAAATCATAAAAATCACTGATTTTAAATAAAGTGTTATCAATTGGAGGCGAGGACAGAACGACATCAATTCCATCAAACCAACCGACCCATGGTTTTATGCTTATGCTCCCACAGAGAAACATAAACGCGTAAACAACAACAACCCTACACACAGAAACATTGTGTGTGTGCATGTGTGCATTGTGTGGCACACGCTTTGCCTGGGAGAATCCCATGTTCAGCAACATGCCAGGATGCATTGCATCTGCCTGTAAACGCCCCGCCCCCCCTCAACCCCCCCCCCCTTGCCACCATGCACTGCATCATGGGTAATCAGCCATGGTTGGCGAGGGGGGCTGGCTAGACAGGGGGGACTAGCTTGTGACAAGAGACTCGGGAGGAGAACAGAACAGAGATGCTGTTGTCCTCATCATCTTGCAGAACATGTAGGTCTGCAACACTATCCCTTTAAATCAGGGCTCAGAACTTTTATGTTTGTGCGGTTTTTAATCAAATATGTACATCTGCATCCTATACTTCCATTTTATGTATATCTCACATAATTTTTTCTATTTGCTATTTTATTTTACACAGAAATACATAGAAAAGGAGGAATATAAAATGCAAGAAAACTTCTCCTTCTCTTCTATTCCTTTGTAAAGCACTGTGAATGGCCCTGTGTTTGAATGAATGTTGCTGGAATAATAAATAAACGTAATTAAATAATTAAACATAATTAAAAACGAAACTATTTTGCACGGACGTACGGCGGTGACGATCAGAAGACTGCAGAAAAACGACGTCCTCGTCACAACGGGACACGCAAACGCACAAGCTGGGCGTCTGCAGGGGGCGTGGCGCTCTGCACGATCGATGGTTACAACGCTAAGGATTAGTGTGTGTGTTTAGTGTGTGTGTGCTTAGTGTGCTTAGTGTGTGCAAGCGTTCTTCTTTGATTTGCCTCGACTGGGCCTTAAAACGCCAGGGAGGCTCATTTCATGATGACGGTGAGGAATCTGTTTCTCCATTTCATTGGGGGGAAAGAGAGAGAGAGAGAAAGAGAGAAAGAGAGAGGCATGCAGAAATGCCAGCGTCTCACACATATACACACACACACACACACACACACACACACACACACACACACACACACACACTCACGTTGCCGTAGTCGATGTAGAACACGTGGACCTTCGACGGGGACTCCACCTTCTCCAGCCTGGCTCTGTACCTGGAGGGGGCGAGAGAGGAAAGAGAGGGAGAGAGAAGTAGACACAGCAGATAGAGAGAGAGAGAGAGAGAGAGAGAGAGAGAGAGAGAGAGAGAGAGAGAGAGAGAGAGAGAGAGAGAGAGAGAGAGAGAGAGAGCGGACGAGATAGACCGAGGGAGAGAGAGATACAAAGTGAAACAAGGAGACAGACAAGGATAGAGATGGACAGATAGAGAGGGAGAGAGAGATGGAAAGGTGGAGGAGGAAGAGAGTGAGAGATGAGTGAATGATTCCAGGATTATTTCCCGTGGGAGAGGGTGCTGGAGGACATGTCTGTTGTGATCAGCAGGGGAGGGGAGGGGAGCGGGGGGGGGGGGGGGGGGTGAGGGGGGAGGAGGAGGAGGAGGAGGAGGGGGAGACAGACGGTAGAGAGGCACGCTACACTAGCGCCGTGGAAATTGAGGCAGCAACCCCTCCCTCCCTTCCAGCCTCTCACCCCAACACCCTCCCCCCCCACGCTGTACAACAGGACGCTGCAAATTAAACTTTGATACCCGGTGGCAAATAACTTTGTGTTGCCCCTGTCGTCACGACAACGACGGCCGCACTTCCGCTCCAGCGGCCGTCTTTAAGGTCGAAAGGTCAACGCAGCCGACACGCGCACAGGGAACTCAAGTTTGGTGGCGGCGTAGCGCACGCTGACGTTAGCGAGTTACGAAGCGCGGCATAGGCGGCAGACAAGGGAAAACAGCAATCCTTGAAGACGAGGAAGAGTCCATCGTTTTCATGCACCCATCCATCACTCCTGACTCCTCCTCCTCAGCTCCGCCTCCACCCATCCCTCACTCCTCCCTCCTCCCCAGCTCCCTCCCCGCCCCCTCCAATCTCATCCCTGAACCTCCTCATGGTGTCTCCCAGCTCCTCCAGACGACCCCAACCCTTGGAGGGGGGAGTCGACCAGGAGAAAGCCGAGATTCCCGGTAATTAGACCCACAGTGCTGGGGGGGAGAGGGGGAGTGGCTAGCAGGAGATGGGGGAGGAAGGGGGTTCAAACCACAGCCCCCTCAGCTCCACATATTATGGTACAGTTATGGAGGCGTGAAGCCCGGGGTTGCGAGGAAGAGGTCGGAGGTTAACTGCGGCGCCATTAAGGTACAGTTAACTGTGCACAGGGGGGAGGAGGGAGGGGGAGGAAAGGGGGGCGGGGCGTACCATTCACCGTCGGCGAACTTGGCGATGCAGAAGTCACCCCGGCGGGGGGCGTAGGAGCCCTCCACAGGAGGCTGGGCAGCGATCTCAGCCCTCATGGTCTCCATCAGGCTCTCCAACTGGGCCCCTGAGAGACACACACACACACACACACACACACACACACACACACACACACACACACACACACACACACACACACACACACACACACACACACACACACACACACACACACACACACACACACACACACACACACACACACACACACACAGGAAAAGAGAGAACACATCAGATTGGCAGGAACGTGACGGATCACATGACCGGCAGCCAATAGGATTCACCACTGACCTCACTTGTCAGAAGTGATGCTTTTCACCACGTTTCCTTTAAGCGCTTTAAACAAGTTGTAAGTTGCAGGTGTTGTGTAATTTGTAAGATGTTAAAGGAAAATCCCTGCGTCTTTTTAAAATAATCCACTCAACACACAATTGAATCCGAAGATGTATGAAAAAAAAAAAGAATAAAAAAGTTAATGCCACGTGTCCGGGGACCACGCTTTCCCCCCCGACTGAAGGTCAACACAAAAAAAAAGCAAAGATCCATCTCTCTTGTGAGCCGAGACAAGATGTCTTCCGCTGTTTCAGTCAATAATGCGTCTTAGCGCTCTCTTCCCTCCTGACACGGCGGCGAGGCCGGGGCGCCCACAAAACAAGATGTCCGCCCCCCCCCTCCCCCCACTCCTGCCAAAACCCCCAAAGCCAATTTGTCAGCAGAAAGGTCACTAATCATAGCGTCGGTGTCCCGTCTCTGTAGCAGCCACGCGCTCAGCTAGCAGGCACAACGGCCACCAACCGTTGCTAACTGCTGCATAGCCCTATGTCTGAGCCACGGTGACCTGGAGCAGGGTCGTCGCCACGGAGACAGCAGGACGGGGGCAGAAGCAGATCATGGCTCCGGGGTCCTTGAGCTCAATGGCTTCAAGTCGCCACAGCGTGATTTGCGCCAATCAGCTTGCAATCGGCCCGAGTCCCTGTGTGTGTGTGTGTGTGTGTGTCTACATGCATGTGTGTGTGTCGCCACCCCCCTGTGACGTGGTGCACAGAGCCCACTCGCAGGAGCAACTAGGTTAGCAAAGTGGCCAATCTTAAATTACACGGCGATTTGTTGACAGCCCATTTCCATCGATTCCCCCCCAGGGGATGGTACTGGGTGGGCGAGGGCAACCGGTAATGGAAGAACTCTCTCTCCCTCCAACCCCCTCCCTCCCCTACCAGCACGCTGGCTGTCAGGCCACAGGGATGCTATACATACGGGCTACTTATAGCCGCACAGTAAACACTGGCTCATGTAATCATTAGCAAAGCATGAGCACACACACGCGTGCATAAACATACAAACATACATCCCACATGCACACACACACACACACGCCCACCACTGAGGCGTGACTGAGGTTGCCGCGTGTGGCCTGAGGGTCGGTAATAAACGACAACGGAAAAAAGGTGAAAGACAAATAATGCGTGTGTGTGTGTGTGTGTGTGTGTGCATGCATGTATGCATCAGTGCATCCGTGCGCATGTGTGTGTGTTCCAATCAAACAAAGAGCCTGGAGGTAAAAGGCACCCACATGGCTACAGAGGGTTCTTGTAAGCACCTCATATTATTTCTGCTTGCATAACAGCGGACAGGAGAGAGGCGGGGGGGGGGGGGGGGGGGGGAGGGTTTAATGAAAAGTACAGAAAGAAAGAAAAAAAGATGGAAAGGGAAAAAAAAGAAACGATCTCGGGTCTTCAGACAATTATCTGCGCTGGAACAGCCTGGCACCTGCCAGCCTCCACCAGGCGAGATACCTTCATTAGCACGGTGTCAAACTCACAGAGACGAGAGAGAGAGAGAGAGAGAGAGAGAGAGAGAGAGAGAGAGAGAGAGAGAGAGAGAAGACTAGAGGGAGAGAGAGAGAAAGAGGGGACAAGAGCGAGAGAGAAGGCTAGAGGGAAAGGGAGAGAGAGAGGGAGAAAGAGAGGGAGGGAGAGAGAGGGAGGGATAGCGGCGAGAGAGGGAGGGAGAGAGGGAGAGAGAGAGAGAACCCACAGGGGGTATGAAGGAGCAAAAAAATGTGTGTGCGTGTGTGTGTGTTTTGTGAGAAAGTAGGGCTCGTTAAAGGACGCGAGTGTGAAGGCCAGGCAGGTTCGAGCTCATCTTGATTGGTCGGTTTGGTGTCCGTGTGTGTGTGCTGGAGGAGGAGAAGGAGGCGGGACTTAAGAATCGCATCAGCTCATTGGACGCTGCTGGACCGAACACACAAGAATGTGGAGAGAGTGCACATGAGGCAGTAAACATAGTACACATACACAGAGACACACTTCTTGTGTTTGCGCGCGCGCACACGCACACACACACACACACACACACACACACACACACACACACACACACACACACACACACACACGAAACTCACAGGAACTAACAGATGCGTCGTCGGTGTTCTGTAGAAGCAGCGGTTTTTGGAAAACATGTCAGATGAATCGCTTCCTGAACTCTTCGCCTCATCAACACACACGCACGCATGTGCACACACACACATATGTATGCAGAGGCGTGCACGTGGGCTGGTATTGCGTGGGCCCAGTGGTGCAGACTTGGTAGAACGGCGTGTGGCGGGGGCTGCTGTCAGCACCCCCTCCTCCTTGATTTATTAATGTAATTATAGTTGGGGGGAGGGGGTGGGGCTACGGAAAACCTGCGCACCTCCTTCCTGCCTGCTGGCCTGACAGCTCGGGCTAAGGAGCTAGCATGTGGGCTGTGTGTGTGTGTGATTGTATGTGTGGGTTGCATGTGTGTCTGTTAGCATGTGGGCTGTGTGTGTATTAGCGTGTCGGCTGCGTTTGTGTTTGTGTGTTAGCATGTGGGCTGGCTCTGTGTGTGTGTGTGAGTGTGTGTCTGTGTTAGCGTGTCAGCTCCATAAGTGTGTGTGTGTGTGTATATGCATGTTTGCATGTGTGTCTTTTAGCATGTGTGCTGTGTGTGTTCTTTGACATGTGTGTGTCTTAACACCATTGTGTGTGTATGCGTGTGTGCGGGGGTCTCTGTGCTTTCTGCATTGTTTCAGCTCATCAGCGTCATACATAACCATGAGTCCAGGTGGAGGCGGTGGGCTGTGCCCCACACACACACGCACACGCACACACACACCTCAATGTCTATTGAGGGGACTGCAGAAAACAAATATATATATATATATATATATATATATAGTAATATATATACTGTATGAAGGACATTTAAGCAATATCTTCACATTACTTTGAGTTTTAGTTAGTTTGCTGAGACATCACTTCCAGTACCAGATCAGAGAGATCCATGAAACAATTCATAGCTCTGTGCAGACAACAACAAGAGGACTTTAGTTTGGGACGGAATAGTACAAGCTGAAACACTTTCACATCGCCCCCTAAAGCATTCACGTTTATTTTTCAATATGTGTAATGTCGTACTTTATTGCCGTTTGCAATTTTATCTCCCGCTGTCCAGCTTTTTTCCCCATGTGATAGGTTCCATCGTGGACGTACGCACTTCATATCATATGGTGGCTCCTTCCCCACCCCCAATGTCTAATTTCTCTTGGCTGTGAATATCGCGACGAATCGAAAGTTGATTTGCAGCGATTGGAAGTGGAAAGGCTCCCCTGGGCGGTGGTGCCTATGGGGAGGAAACAAACTCATATCGGACCCCCCCCCCCCGATATCTGATTATTAAGACGTACTCACGTATTAAACCGGCTACTGTAGCAAGCTAGCTAGCGAGCAGGTGAGGTACCTCGACGATGCCTGCCTGGAGAGAAATGTGAGCGGAAAGGTACATCGGGAGCAGAGATGTTCCGTGCATCACCAAATAGGCAACATTTTAATGATGTCAGCGTGGGGCCTGTATTTTTCCTGTTAAGAGCTCTGCCCTTTTGCTTACGCTGTTCTGGGTCAGCCACTGGAACACCCAAAAACCGGCGAGGCAGGATGCAGGTGCATGTACACAAAAATAATCACAACATTAGGAGCTTGACAAGACCAGTCAGGCATTTTAAAAGGACTACATGGCTTATATAAAATTGTTCTTTTTGATTCTGTAGCATCTTTAAAATGCTTTTTAGAAGACCGCAGTGGGCATTATTCACCTGACCACACAGCTGGGTAGGCAGGTATACGAGCCAAGTCTACAAGGGGGAGTGGGGGGGGGGGGTTGACAGCAGTGTCTGGCTCTGGTGGTTCTCGCAGGGTGGGGTGGTGCTTAAGGCCCCGGGGCCAGTAGGCCACCGGTCGGCCTGGCTGTGGATGGCCGGTTTCACAGGGCTAATTTATGAGCCGCTGTAACCCTGTTGATCCAGCCTAATTACGGGCGGGTCAAGTCCAGCCAGGGCCCTCGGTAAATCCACGACCCTCGCAACGCCACGCGGCAGGAAATAAAATTAATAAATGAGAAGAACGGAGGCGGGGTCAATGGTGATCTCGATATGGATTTTGTGGTTAGAGACAGAGGCATAAAACGCTGCCACCGTTCACACACACACACACACGCACGCGCACCCTGGGCATTATGCGCCCACTGAGTGTCGGCCATCTTGTGACTTCTGCCTGCCGCTCCCATTCATTCCAGATCTCCCGTGTGTTCTCTTCTGCACGGCTCCTGGGTTCAGGGTGACTCAGCCTGTCTATAGGCAGAGGCGGCGGTGGCTGAATTCCCCACCGCATCCACGGCACGCAAACATATACAGTATACTCGCCAATGGAGCAATAGTCTTCGCCGCCAGAAATTGCATTTGAATCGTACACAAAGTCGGATGAGTCGCCGACAGAAGCGAACACATGGCTGTGAATGATCATTGAGTTTAAGCTAGTAGAGAGAAGATTGCGGCCATTCAGAATGAAATCAAGGCACAAAGCAGGCGCCCCTGGCATGGAGACATCCAGTCTGTGCGGAGAGACGGTTGCTGTCGGCGTTTGGCTAATTACGCGCGGGCCCTCGCACCGCCGCGATGCTAGCGGCCGCGTATACAGTATATACACACCTCCAAGCGTCACCAGGTAGGTGGCGTCTACCTCGTTTCGCTTAAACCCCAGACTAAGCGTAAGACACGTTGAATATTCGAGTGCTTTCCTGCGTTACACTCGAGCAGTCCGTCGACGAATAAAAACGGCATAAAAATAACACGGCCGTTCCAATAACAATCCGCAGCTGAACTCAGAACCGCGGGCGCTCGCGGAGGCTAAAGTGTCGGCCGCTGCAACTGCCCATTTTCGGCTCAACACCGGCGCCAATTTTGCTCTGACAAAAAAACGCCCACGCGACCGACCGACCACTCACTCACTCTCTCTCTGTGTGCCTCATCTCCCCGTTCCTCTCTC
>PIJE02001044.1:12024-98423 GCA_002895965.2 Coryphaenoides rupestris | reverse complement strand
GCCGACTGAACTGAAGTGGAGTTTGCTCTTGTAGACGGTGCTCTGAGATTTGTGCGCGGCTGTTAATTCATTACTTGAACATGCCGTTCGGTAATGGAGCACCATTGAAATCAATAACGGAGAGCGCTGTATTCACAGGGGCTCACTCTGTAGATCAATTTGGTCCCCCCCATTATATTCCCCATGATACCCAATTGGGAAGAATGGTTTATTAGATCAATTGATAGGGTAATTTCGCTCGGAGCGTCTCCTGGCGTGCATGGCACAAGCTCACATATTGACATACGTGGGATACTTGGGAACCTTTCGTGCCAAATCCAGCACACGAAAATGAATCTTAACTGGATGTATTACACCGCTGGTGCACCACTCAAAGGGCCCATTTTCCCATGTGCCAGTCATTTATAGCCATCTCCGGTGTTAGCACGGGCACCTTTCAGCTAGGTGTTGATTTTAGCTGAATGAAGCCAGACAGTTCCCACTCTGACACGGCATAGGTTTTTATACACGGCAAATTGGAACCATTATGCCGTATGCGATCGCTCACATTAGCAACCCTTTGTCGGGTCCCAGGGACGACAATGGAAATGGATTGCAGAATCCCCCATGTGTCTATTAACGTGCCCCGCTACGCGAACCCCGGGGGAGATCGCCCCTACTCACACGTCACGCCATTATCATACCTGGCATAAGGGAGGACGGGGGGGAAATGGCATGTTCGGGGGCAAAAAATGGTTCCCTTGTGGTTGTAATGAGGACTCCAAGAATCTCCCTTGCCGATTTCGAGTCTTCTCCTCGACCTCTGGCCATAAAGGATTCAGTGCCTCCGCCGTTCAATCAGTAATGTACGAACAACCTTTACCGTAGAGTACAAAAGAAAGGGTCTGGCCGAGAGACCCCAAGACAGGCATACCAAGTGAGATGAGGGGGGGGGGGGGGTGCTGATAGGAATCTGCATCGGGATGGTGTGCTAATGAGGAGACGGGTCGAGGGAGAGCGGCAGCCGGGGTGGCAGACCCTGGCTTTCCCGCGGCTCAATGATGCTGTCCGTATTGATGAAGCTATTAGAGGCGGAGAATGATTAACAAGACGGGCGACGGATTCACCGTGAGACAGCCCACGGCCCCCCCCCCCCCCCCACCGCACACGGTTTCGGCCGGCAGATCCGCCTGTCAAGCTAGCTAAACCTAGCTAATGCCACGCCAAACCCTTTAACAAATGCTGCTTTTGTATGAAACAAAAAAGAGGGGTCTATAAAGATATCGTGTAGTACTTTAATGAAGTACGATACCTATTTTTGTTTCCTTGACACGTCAATCTCAAATGAAGCACACGATTGTCTAACGTTACCTAGAGTTAAGGCCGCATAGGAAACGTTGAAAAGTTGGGAGTACACACACACACACACACACCGTGCCTCCTGTGGTCCCGGAACATCTGCACCATGCCACAGAGGCCTTGGAAGTATGGCTAATAACGCAGGACCTGGGAATCCTGTCTACTTACAGGGACACGATAAATTAAACACACAAGACACAGGGGTTGGTTGTTCAGCCCTCCGAGGAAGTCCCGCCAAAATAATTACGGATAACGGATAACCGTGGGGAGCCCAAGATAGCATCCGAAACTGGAACAAAGCAAAAATCACAGCTCTGAGGCAAGAGATGAACGCAACCGAAGAATCGCTGCAACACAGCGGCCCGATGGAAGCCGATGCAAAGCCAGCCACCGGCCGCAACCGCCGCCTCAGATTGATGAACGGCAGAGTGGGGTCCAGAAATGCCAATGGGATGCCGGAATGCCATAAATCAAAGGGTTGCTTATTTTTAGCCATTACATAAAAATAGGATGTGCGCTGCCACATTTTTAGCCATTACATAAACATAGCAAAATTACCCCACCCGGGGCCGTGGCGGTGTGGCGAACCGTGCAGAGAACCGAGAGCCCCCCCAACCCCCCCGTAGGTGTGAAAACAAGACGGCTCCTCCAGACGCAGATTAATCGTCCCCGCGGGACAGTGGTGTGAGTGCACTTTTTCGGCTTCCTACACCTCCAAACACGACATTTTAGCAAAGCCATCCATCCTAAGATGCAAGGTGGTGGAGGGGATGCAGGAGGGGGTGGGTGTTAAAATAAAGTACACCATCCCCACACCCCACCTCAAACACCACACCACACACACACCATCTATCTTAGCTAAGTGCACATTTCCATTTTTCGAAATGAGCGCTTTATTTTTTTCCGTCTTCCATCAATGTGCCTCTGTGTCATCGGGTCCATCGTGCGGAGGAGGAGGGGGAGGAGGGCGGTATCAGGGAGGACCCCATAGAGGCATGACGCGGGTGTGATTGACTGACAGACACGTGACACCGCGGGGTGTCGTGCGTTTTGATTTATCGGAAAAACCCACGGTGACATATGTCACTCTGGAACACCCGAGGTGGTGGCGGTGGCGGCGGCGGCAGCGGCGGGCGGCCACTCAGGCCGCCATGGCAACACCGCGGCGCTCCAAACGAACGCGACGGAGACGAGCAGGCATGGCAAAATGCTCTGTCTTTCTTCATTCCCCATCGGTCGAGAATCTCTCTGAGTGACAGGAGTCGGGAGTCAGCGGTCGAGTGTTTTCTGTCGCACCACGACTGACGAAGCAGCGCGGATGATAGTTGACGGGCGGGCCAGATGGATAGAGCTGTCCCCCGCGGGGGGGGGGGGAGGGGGGTAGGGGGGTAAAGGCGTTAACCCCACCCACCCACCCAGCATGACGGCACCGTCTCCCAAGGTTAAGAGGGGGTGCTGATGGTGCATTAACCCCCGGTGGCCGCCCCCCGCTTCGAGGGGGGGGGGGGGTTAAGTGAGGGACTGGGGGGGCGAGGTAACCGTAGACAGCTGCGTCGTCCCGATGATTTACGAGACTGATCGGCAAGCGTGATGGTGCGAGGACAAGAGGGGGAGGGAGGGGGCCCTCGCGTGCACGCTCACCCCATCCCTCCATTTTCGTTTTTGCCGGTGACGCGCCGCTTTCCGATGCCGCGCTTTGACGCCTCTCGAACCACCACCACGAAGACGTATGCGTCAGGGTTAGGCAACACCAGCCGTGGCCTTGGGTGCTGCCGCTGAGATACGGTCGTGGCAGGAATGTGACGGCCCGCTTGTGAAACGCCGCCCGCAAGCGAGGCCACGCGCACTCGCATTGCCACGGCGACCCGCCCGCCCGTAACAAAACATGTCAGGCGAAAACACAGGGGCCAATTTGAGCGTACTATAAAAGCCAAGAGCACACACACACACACACACGGGGGGGGGGGAACATCTATATCACCGTTAGTGTTAGTGCGGCACGCAGGAAGAAACAACGCCTCGCTTGTCACCGGAACGAGACACCGGCGGCTACAATGCGATCATAACACCAAGGTTACCACAGACATGGATCCCATGTCATTGACACAACCTTTTGATGCGTTCGTCAATACATCTCCCTCGATATACAGGACAGTACATCGCAGGCTTGTGTTGTCCTGCAGCTTGCAGGAACGGGGGGCGGGGGGGGGGGGGCAGGGGGAAGCACGACTTGAGGGTAGTTGGTCACAGCGGCGGGTCCCGAAACAAGCTGTAATCGGATTAGGACATCAATAATGCGTAGAGAATTTGAACTTCCAGCCGCGCCGATGGCGGTGGGGCGGCGGCGGGGAAGGAATGATGGAGGAATGAGGCTGGGTTCTGAGCGCGGTTACTTAGAAGATAAATTATGCATTAAAACTGCACAGGTGGCACGGGACAAGGTTTTAAGGGGGACAGGGAGAGAGCTGAGCAGCTGGGGAATTTATAACAGAGAGCTAGACAGAGAGAGAGAGAGAGAGAGAGAGAGAGAGAGAGAGAGAGAGAGAGAGAGAGAGAGAGAGAGAGAGAGAGAGAGAGAGAGAGACTCCCCGGCTTCATATCGCTGGCAAACAGATGTTCTCCCATCAAAGAGGCAGCAGGCAGGTGGGCAAGGCCACTCAACCCCAGCTTACACGGCTAATATGACCCCCCCGTGTCGTCGCAGGCACGTACGCAAGCACGCACGCACACACACACACACACGCAACCTGAGGCTATCTTGGTAGTTACCTGTTACTCACATTAAATTTGACACACACACACAGACACTGATCCATTTAGCATCGCACATGCATGTGCGCGCCAAAAGTGCGATCGGCTTACCGTTTACACCGCGTGAGCTCTCTGGCCTGGCAGGAGAATGTGTGTGTGTGTGTGTGTGTGTGTGTGTGTGTGTGTGTGTGTGTGTGTGTGTGTGTGTGTGTGTGTGTGTGTGTGTGTGTGTGTGTGTGTGTGTGTGTGCGCAGGGCATAGGCTTACGAGAAACGGCAAGACATTAAGTTGATTTAAATAAACCTGCCACACAAACCACATGCATATCTGCAACACACACACACAAGACACACCTTAGACACACACACCTTAGACACACACACATTGAGACACATGGCGGAGCGGCGTTAGCATATGGAAGTGTGTGCACCTCAGGTTTAGGCTAGCCCACAGCGGCTATCTGCTGCCATTACAAGCCAATCATGGCCGACGAGGTGTTGCCAGAGTGTTAGCCGCTAAAGTATGCAGTGGCGGGGGCGGCGGCGTGCGTGGGTGTGGGAGGGGGCGGGGCTAGAATCAGAATAAAGGCGGGCAGCTGCAGGCACGAGGGGGCAATGCATATCGATCATCACAGAGACACACACACAAGCGCACATGTGCACACACACACACACACACACACACAGAGATCGCTCTGTCACTCCTGTGTGTCCTCCCCTCCCCCTTTTCTCCTCTCTCTCTCTCGCTCTCTCTGTGGCTCTCTCCCCAATAGTCCCCCTCTCTGTGACCTTGGGGGGGTGGTGGTTGTATTGAGGCTGGGGATATGAGGTGGGGGGGGGGGGGGGGGGGGGGGGTTCACAGAAACATAAGGTGGGGGGAAAAGGGTTAGACAATGCACACAAAAATTAAATAAAGGAAGAAGGAACTACCTTCAAGTCACAATGCATTAAGTACGCTATTAAAAGGTTATTAATCAACTTTTTGTAATTTTTATTAACCGCCAGTGAAATCTGCCTCCCGGTTGCCAGGGTGTTGCCATGGCGACCAGTTTCCGCGGTTGGCGTTATCTCTCTCCCTCGCTCCCCCCCCCCCCATCCCTGGCTCTCTCTCTCGCTTCCTCCCTCCCTCCCTCTCCTCTCATCCCCCCCCCTTTCTCTCATCTCTCCCTCCCGGTCATTTGATCACTCCCACCTTCTGCTCCTTTTATTCACCTTTTTTTGTCCAGGAAACGGAGGAGGAGACGGGGGAGGAGAAGGAGGAGAAGGAGGAGGGGGGGATGAGGAGGAGGCGGCCACAGGGAGAGAAAGAGCTATACACGGGGAAACAGAACGTCAGGTAAAGAGATGAAGTGGTGTGGGCCCTGGAAGTTACGGTGGACAGGAAGTGACATCAGAGAGACACCATTTTGAAATCGTCATCGAAGGGCCTTCGCGGCATTTATCGCAAGACACCATTAGACGTGTTGGTGACGGGTGACAGTGTGACAGGAAGAGGCAGGGGTGAGGGAGATGGGGGGGGAGAGACTCAACGACAACATGGATGAGAACAGGGAGAGGACACATGGAGAGGACAAGAGAGCCTGTTTATGTAACCATCCCCCCCCCAGGCTACACACACACACACACACACACACACACACACACACACACACACACAGAGAGAGACATTCACATAGAGAGAGAGACTAGGAGAGAGTGACACATTCACAGAGAGAGACTAGAGGAGAGAGAGAGACATTCACATACAGAGAGCGAGACTAGAGAGAGAGAGAGCGAGAGACATTCACATACAGAGAGAGATTTACAGAGAGAGGGTGAATAAAACATGGAATAATAACATAAAATAATGAAATGTTTTTTGTCATCAAAGCATGTGAACGCAGCGGCGTCACAATTGTACAGTTTAACCCCCAGAGTGGCCGGATTCCCTCTCATTCTAGTCAAAGTGCCTCACTGTGCTTTCTGGCAGGGAGATAAAAAATACAAAAAAGGAGAGAGGAGGGGTAGAAGCCCATTGAATCGTGGCAATTAAATGTCTTGCTGGTGCTTACAGAATCCCTAAATACATCCCCTTTACAGACTGAGGTGCCATGTGGCAGCAGACCAAAAAACAACTCGGGAAGCCTTTTTGAGCCGAGAGACGCGCCCCCTTCCTGGTATGGGACGGAGGGGGCGTGTCCACCATCCACACGTCAGGTTGACGGCAAAGAGGCACTGATTGGTGATGTGAGGGAGCCTCGCTAGACCGGAGGAAGCGGCGGGTGCTGGAGTGCAGACACGCGTGTCCCAGCAGCCATACGTGCGGACAGCCAGCGTAATGCCGGTGGTTAGAAGGAGACGTGATGACTCTCAGCCAACTGGGGCGACACTCTTAACGATCGATAGTTGAATTAATGGCGAAACTGCGAAACTGCGCCAGATCCGCCTCGAAAACCAGACCAAAGCCAAAGCAATGGAGAAATATTCAAAGAGCCGGAGAGATGCGAAGGGAAAATTGTAATCGAAAAATCGATGCACCATTAGCTCATCTTCGTCTCATGGCAACGCAAAATTAAAAAAATAAAGCAACTAATTATACAATAGAAATGAAAACAAAGAAGAATGAAGAGAGACAGAATGCTAGTGAAGGCACGGGTGGCACCAAGAACATCTGACCTAATTCACCGCTCGGATACAGAGAGAAGAACCAGAGAGCGATGGAGAGAGAGGAGAAGAGATAGTGAGGGAGGAGAGAGGAGGCACCAAGGGAGTGACAGAGGTTGAATTGAAAGGCTGACGCGTGGGGGGAAGGGGGGGGCGGAGCCAGAGATGGAGAAACCCGCGGGAGATGGAGGGAAGGGCACGCATTAGCGTCACTGTGGAACGAAGGGATGAGGGAAAGAGGAGAAGCAGCAGGAGGAGGAGGAGGAGGAGAATGAGAGGTGGCAACGTGGGAGTGGAAATAAGAGGGATGGTGGGGTAGTCTCTCTCTCTCTCTCTGTCTGTCTGTAAGCAGGTCCTAAAGACAATTGATGAGGTGTTATCTTTAGCACTAGCTACCAGCGACTCCTACTCCGCTCCGCTGTGGTCTCGTAGCCGGATCCACACTTTTGTTTTGGTCGTTTTTATGTGCCATGCTGTGAGGACAACCGGTATATCTGTCTCTATCTACATCTATATCCATGTCTATATATATATATGTGTGTATGCCTGGAGTACATAAACGTATGAGATGTGAGGAATAGATTTAAATATATCTGCACACGCGTGATCTGGTTATCTGAACCAATTCACGTGTACATGCATGTACACATGTGCAACCCTGTACATACATATTTTCTAGCATTCACTGAATTATCATGATATATATAGATATTCTGCATATATATACTGTCTATTCATGTTATTCCATTATGAGGCAGCATGCAATGACCACGATCGTACGGTAGGAGATATGGATCGGGGGGGTCATTGCTGTAGTGATCCCGCTCGCACTCACAGACCCAATGCATTATTCAACCCACACTTCCTCTTACTTCCTTCCTTCCGGAGGGGGTGGGGGCCAAAGTCCCCCAGAAGTTTCTTTACGATTTTTTTTTTTTATATTTTTTTTTTACGACCCTCCTTTCCAACAGCAGTTGGGGTGTCACGGTCAACTAGCGGTCTGACACCTCGCGCTCTGAGTGACAGGTTTGGCAGTCGTAGCAAGGAGGGGAGGGGTGGGTGAAGGGGGAGGGGGGGGGGGGACAAAGTCACCTCGGGGGTCAGAGACAAACGCTCGCTCGCTCGCCCCGTCGGACGTAATGCAACACCCGCTTGAGACCAGAGGGTGGAAACCCCTGCCCTTAGTGGATTAAAAGAATAATAATGAATGAATGGTGCCCTGCAGAGGCAAATGTTTAGCGTTTCATTGGGTGACATAGGAGGGAAGGGGGGGGAGAGAGAGAGAGAGAGAGAAGAGAGCGGAAGAGAGGAGAGAGAGAGGAGAGATTAAAGGAGAGGTGGGGGGAGTGTCTTTTTTACTGGCGACCCAAATTAAACAGTGTTAAGTACTGACTGTGAGCAGAACGCTTCAAAAATGTCAACATGAGTGTGTGTGTGTGTGTGGTGGTTGTGTGCTGTGACATCGAAGCAACTGTGTATGCGATGCACGTGTGTTGTGGGTGTGCTGTCACTCTCCGATGATGGCTGGTGTGAACAAACTTGGAATAGCCCATACCCTTATTGGAAGATTTTCTATTAAACAAGCGGGCGGCCTCAAGAGGGCACCTGACGAAAGACGAGACGGTGTGGGGTGTGTGTGTGCTGTGCCTATCTGTCTTGATGTTTCCACGGGTTGCTCCTAGATGACCGGCCCTAAATGAGAAATGTCAGCGTTCCGCCAGGGAAAATGCCATCGTTCTGTGTGTGCGCACGTGTGTGTCCATGCGTGTGTTTTATCTGTTTACCTGGCGTCAAATGGGTCTTTGTGGCATTAATCAATGCCCAAATAGTTTTTTTACAGTATTGGAGTGACAACAGAATATTTACATTTACATTTAGGGCATTTGTCAGACGCTTTTATCCAAAGCGACTTACAAAGAGTACATTTGTTGAAGGAGAGGCAGCAATATATCACTGTGGTACCTGAAGAATATGCGTGCGGCGGCTTGCTAGATTGGGTGCCAATGACAATTGGGATGAGTTATTTTTCAACATCTGGTTGTGCCGAAAGGACAAAAGTATGGAAAACTTGAAGATAAAAAAAGAAAAAAAAAAGAAAAAGCAAGGCAAGCTGGGTGAATTCGAGGAAATTGATTTATCCACCCCAAGTACCGTTTTATTCACTTAGTCTGCAGTTCAGGCACTAATTCCCTAAATGTTGCATTGGTGTCAATACAATGTCAATATAATACAATAATATCATATCGTCGAGGGGGAACGAGCCTACAGGTAATTGTTGTGGCCAATTATCAGGAGGGTAAATCGACAGTCACTCCTCAATATTACCCTGAGCTTGCGTTTCTGTTGAGCAAGGGGTTTCTTCAGCAATTACCCAGTCTTGAAGGAGATTAACGAGAGAGAGAGAGAGAGAGAGAGAGAGAGACAGAGAGAGAGAGAGAGAGAGAGAGAGAGAGAGAGAGAGAGAGAGAGAGAGAGAGAGAGAGAGACAGAGAGAGAGAGAGAGAGAGAGAGAGAGAGAGAGAGAGAGAGAGAGAGAGAGAGAGAGAGAGAGAGAGAGGAGAGAGGAGAGAGAGAGAGAGAGAGAGAGAGAGAGAGAGAGAGATTTGAACCACCCACCACCAACCCACTCCCTGGTTTATAATATCCGCGCATTTAGCTTGTTTGCAACTCTCTTCCACACTCCTACCTCCTTCTTCAATATCCAAATTATCTGGAAATGTGCTCTGAAGAGCACCATCACTGGATGCTGGTCTGGAAGAGGAATTGCACATCCTCAGTATCGGTGAACAGTGTTTGCTTGACCTAGACACCATAATGAAGACACTATGGTGGACAGTCCAGAGTCCTGTGTACCTTGTCAACAAACCCTCTTCACTGAGGTGTCACCGTCGGACAAACACGGCTCCAAAACCACAAATACCAAAACCACCGATCTGCTCTTTTTTAAGTACCAGGGGCACGGACTGTAGACTATAAACTAGTGGGTAAGATACTACTACCCGTACTGCCACTGTGCAGAAACGTAGCAGAGCCATAGTTGGTGTTATGAGCCACACCTGTCTTGGTGCTATGATGACTCTGCGGGAAGGGTCTATACGGGGTCTATACTTTAAAGGTTGCAGATGTGTCGGCCTTTCCCAGGTGTCCCTGGTGGAACCCAATTCAAGGAAAGAATCAATTCTCTGCTAATTTTGGGCTCATTTCAAGAGCCCATTTCAGTCTGAGGGGCCTCTGTGTGACGCCGTGCATGACCAGTTCAGGGCGCAATTACGTCTTTTATTACATGTTTTAGTTTCACCATTTCCTGCACACGAGGATCTACCTTTAGTGTTAACGGTGATCGGCCAAAGAGCGCGGTAAACGGCGTGGTCTAAATCCGTTGCCACGTTGCACCTTTGGTCCCATTATCTCTCTTCAGTCGCTACGGCATCCCTCAAGGGTCAAGGGGGGGGGGGGGGGGTTTGTCTCGTAAGCCGAAACGGGTTGACATGTAATCAAAATCTCCCCCTCTACCACCGCACAACACACACATCTTGCTCCATCAAAGGCTGATTTTTTTTTTTCTTCGAGTGTGCAAAAGCAACGTCTCCCCATCGCCTCATCGCTGCTGTTTCTTCTCAAGCAGTCAGCACATCCCACACCTGGCTAAACAGGAGCTCGCTGCGGATGAGGCCAGATAATTAGGCTTTTTAGCGGAGATAATGGGATCTTGGGGTTGTCTCCGAGTGGAGGGGTTGAAGCAAAGCCAACCTCAAGAGGGGACCCCGCATTTCAACTCTTCTGGATGTGCTATAGTTAGCATTGTATCGCTTGCAGCCTCGTTAGAACACATTCGCGCAATGCTGTTGTGGATCTTTTCCCTTGTTTTTTTGCAGACTCATAATAGTTCATAATTTGATGAAGCAAGGCAAATGATTTGGCCGATTAAAAAAGCAAGCAATGCTGGCTGCTTAGCCCCATATTACGCGACAATGACTACTGTAAAGCTTTCTTAAGCACTTAAGTCAATGAAGGCTTTAACTTTGCTGTATCGTACTTATTTATTTATTTTCCATCTGCCTCTTTGATTATCAAAGCATGTACCAATCGCCATGGAAACATACCAAAGAGCTCGACCGAGCCAATTAGTAAATGTGAACTCGTGAAAGGGCTGATTTGAATGTGAATTAGAGCCTGACACTGCATTTCTAACTCTGTCCTCCCCAATTATAACCTTCATAGCCCGGCTGGTGCCTTCTGATGTTTATCAAGTCGTCGTCCCCAAAAAAAAAAGTTTGTCAGTGAACACGTAATTGCTAGTTATTCCATTAGCGCCGTGGTGGCGAGCTGATGGCCTCTCGAACGATTCTGTCAACCATACCACTGTCACCACCTCCATCACCACCACCTCTGCCCCACGCTGTTGCCCTCGTCCACATCGCTTAAACTGTGTCTATTGATTGTCGGCACACTAATAACGGCCCTGACACAACGGACAATCACAGGAAGGGGGTATCCAATTACAGCCTTTCCACTCCGTTGAAAGCGAGCGGAGCGAAACCTCTGGGAAGGAGGGCGTTGCATGAAATAACTCAACCCCCCCCCCACCCGCGATGCCTTATGCCAACGCCAGGGGGGTCGAGGCCTCGCGGCGAGCCAACACCTCAACTCTTTTTATGTGGATGTTTGGCTTTTTGACAGTTTCATTACTTATCATTGACTGCTTCGATTCTGTCACCACCGTCATTGCAGAAAGTGTAAATCACTCTTTGTTGGGTGCAGTGAGCAGACAAATAGTACCTTGCCCTGTGTGGCGCGACACATACGTGTATATATACTGTATATATCTTTTTAACTTCGCTGGTTGCCTAATTAACGTGTTAGCTAATCGAATAAGCTGTGTCCAAATAGGTTGTTTTCGCATCTCGCTCGCCACGCCACCGCCCGTCACCCGACCAGCTGAACAGGGGGGATAACGAGAGGTGGCGGCGGAGGCACATTAATTAGAGCGGTGTGTGTGCGACACGCGTCGTATTAGCAGCCCGTTGCGTTTCCCCCGGGTTACCGCGGTTGTTTGGATTATGCAGAGTGCTCGCTGGAAGCGTGTCAATGCGGCCGTGCGTGCAGGGCGGCGCAGGACTGCACTTCGCCGGGACAACCCTGAGCCAACTTCTAAGCTAACCTTCTCATTTAAAATGAATGAGCATCGATTGTCCGCAGTTGGAAGTCGTATTTTAATTTTACTTTTTTTTTTTTGTTTGACACGCTGGCGAGAAGGAGGGGACTCTTTAAGTCGAAGGACTGACAGGGCTTGTGAGGTCAGCCAAAACTTCCTTCGTACTTCCCGCAGGCCATGTATAATGCAGGCCTCTCAACCTCTCCCAGTGACCGTGGTGTTGGCAAGGTCACAACAACTTGTCCCCAAACTTGGCACTTGGCGCCGTTCACCATTACGCATCAGAAAAAAGTTTTGTCCCGTCCGTAACGATGAATGAGTTGGTTCGGGGTTCTTTTATGTGCATGTTTTTGGTTTGGTGTCCTTGGTTTGGTGACCTTCATACCTTCCAATAGTGGCATTGTGACAAGTTTGGTAAATCTTTCCACTAAGAGCATATCACTTCAACTAACTTTAAAGGGGTACTCGGCTAAATATAATAAATAAAGTATCTTGGAGCCGGGGTACATTAGTAAAAGAAGAGTTGCACACGGCCATGTTCATAGACCATAGGCTCTACGCCCTCTCCTGTCCTGGCCGGGGGGTGGGGGGGGGTCATATCTTCTCAGTGCGTGCGAGAACCTTAACGCTGTCACGCGAGTTTACGATGCGTGTGACAGGACACTCCAGCCTTCGTGTGTCATCTTCACTTATTTATTTATTTTCCATCTGCCTCTTTGATTATCAAAGCATGTACCAATCGCCATGGAAACATACCAAAGAGCTCGACCGAGCCAATTAGTAAATGTGAACTCGTGAAAGGGCTGATTTGAATGTGAATTAGAGCCTGACACTGCATTTCTAACTCTGTCCTCCCCAATTATAACCTTCATAGCCCGGCTGGTGCCTTCTGATGTTTATCAAGTCGTCGTCCCCAAAAAAAAAAGTTTGTCAGTGAACACGTAATTGCTAGTTATTCCATTAGCGCCGTGGTGGCGAGCTGATGGCCTCTCGAACGATTCTGTCAACCATACCACCTCCATCACCACCACCTCTGCCCCACGCTGTTGCCCTCGTCCACATCGCTTAAACTGTGTCTATTGATTGTCGGCACACTAATAACGGCCCTGACACAACGGACAATCACAGGAAGGGGGTATCCAATTACAGCCTTTCCACTCCGTTGAAAGCGAGCGGAGCGAAACCTCTGGGAGGGAGGGCGTTGCATGAAATAACTCCTCAACCCCCCCCCCCCCCCACCCGCGATGCCTTATGCCAACGCCAGGGGGGTCGAGGCCTCGCGGCGAGCCAACACCTCAACTCTTTTTATGTGGCTGTTTGGCTTTTTGACAGTTTCATTACTTATCACATTGACTGCTTCGATTCTGTCACCACCGTCATTGCAGAAAGTGTAAATCACTCTTTGTTGGGTGCAGTGAGCAGACAAATAGTACCTTGCCCTGTGTGGCGCTACGCATACGTGTATATATATACTGTATATATCTTTTTAACTTTGCTGGTTGCCTAATTAGCGTGTTAGCTAATCGAATAAGCTGTGTCCAAATAGGTTGTTTTCGCATCTCGCTCGCCACGCCACCGCCCGTCACCCGACCAGCTGAACAGGGGGGATAACGAGAGGTGGCGGCGGAGGCACATTAATTAGAGCGGTGTGTGTGCGACACGCGTCGTATTAGCAGCCCGTTGCGTTTCCCCCGGGTTACCGCGGTTGTTTGGATTATGCAGAGTGCTCGCTGGAAGCGTGTCAATGCGGCCGTGCGTGCAGGGCGGCGCAGGACTGCACTTCGCCGGGACAACCCTGAGCCAACTTCTAAGCTAACCTTCTCATTTAAAATGAATGAGCATCGATTGTCCGCAGTTGGAAGTCGTATTTTAATTTTATTTTTATTTTTTTCGCTGGCGAGAAGGAGGGGACTCTTTAAGTTGAAGGACTGACAGGGCTTGCGAGGTCAGCCAAAACTCCCTGCGTACTTCCCGCAGGCCATGTATAATGCAGGCCTCTCAACCTTTCCCAGTGACCGTGGTGTTGGCAAGGTCACAACAACTTGTCCCCAAACTTGGCACTTGGCGCCGTTCACCATTACGCATCAGAAAAAAGTTTTGTCCCGTCCGTAACGATGAATGAGTTGGTTCGGGGTTCTTTTATGTGCATGTTTTTGGTTTGGTGTCCTTGGTTTGGTGACCTTCATACCTTCCAATAGTGGCATTGTGACAAGTTTGGTAAATCTTTCCACTAAGAGCATATCACTTCAACTAACTTTAAAGGGGTACTCGGCTAAATATAATAAATAAAGTATCTTGGAGCCGGGGTACATTAGTAAAAGAAGAGTTGCACACGGCCATGTTCATAGACCATAGGCTCTACGCCCTCTCCTGTCCTGGCCGGGGGGTGGGGGGGGGTCATATCTTCTCAGTGCGTGCGAGAACCTTAACGCTGTCACGCGAGTTTACGATGCGTGTGACAGGACACTCCAGCCTTCGTGTGTCATCTTCATCGGCACCGCCGCCGACCGACCGACCCCACCCCCCACCCTGCTGCAAGCAGGACACACAACAAGCTGACAGAGGGCTCTTCTGGTTTTTTTTTTCCCCCCAAAGAGTGAGTCTATTACATAATCTGCTGCTAACTCGACTTGTCGACGCACGCACTTGCACACGCGCACTGACAGGAAATAAAACCTGCACGCCCATATATGGCACGGCCGAGCAGTGCAGGTGTTGGTACTCGCGTCACGTACGTTCCGTCTCTCTCACACACCGCAGTCGCAGGTTAAGCCCCGCCCCCTTTATGAGTGACGAGGCGTGCGCCTGAATTGGGAATCAGTTGAGCGAAAAGGATTTTTTTTTTCACATGTATCTCTCTCTCGCTCTCTCTCTCTCTCTCTCTCTGACCCTCCCCCCTTAGTGGAGGGCTGCAAATTCAGCACTCTGTCAACAGCCCTGCATGTGGCCTTGTGGCTGCCACCGCCATAAGCATTGCTGCAAATCCTCTCGCTCAGTCTCTCTGGGTGTCTCTCTCTGTGTCTGTCTCCCCCACTCTCTCTGTCTGTCTGTCTCTCTCTGTTTCTCTCTCTCTTCCTCGCCCCCCCCCCCCTGCTCTCTCTCTCTTGGGACCCCTGGGGGGGGGGGGGCTTGCGTGCATATGTCTGCATCATTCTGACTCCAGCAAGTCCTTAGAGGTCGCGCCCCCCTGGGGGCCAGACTTACACTTGCCCTTGGTCCGACAGACAGAGCTTCATACGCACACGCACACACATCTCTCTCCCTCTTGTCCTCTCTCTATGCTTCTCTCTTTATCTCTCTCTTTCTCTCTACAAAGCAAACCACCCTCCCCTGCACCCGCTACGCCAGTTTGAGTTAATTTTTTCATGTTTCTGTCTCACTCTTTCTTTTTTTTGGCCGCCCGGCCAACCTTCCAGCTGATGCCAGTGAGGGTGAAGGACGCGCACACGCACTGCAGGCCTGCTGTTCTCTGTGCTCTCTCTCTCTCTCTCTCTCTCTCTCTCCCCCCCTCCCTCCTTCCCCTCTCTCTTGTGCATTCTCTCTCTCTATTTCTATCTTTCTCTCTATTTCTATCTTTTTCTCTCTTTCTATCATCTATATTTCTCTATTTCTATTTTTCCCTCTTTTTTTCTCATTCTCTTTCTCTATATTGCTCTCTCTCTCTCTCTCCACCCTTTCTCTCTCATTCTCTCGTTCTCTCTCTCTCTCCCTCTCTCCATCGTGCCTCCAGAGACACTGTAAAGGGACATGTTTCCACTCGGCTGGGCGCTAGGCTCGCTAGCTCCTGTCCCGCTAGCTAGCTTCCACCTCCGTCAGGACGACGACGCGGCTGGCCTGGAGAGACACTCTGCACTGACGTTCTCGATAAACACGCTCATGTGATTATCCATAATGCTGCAGCTTTGATTACAATCATCCACTAAAGGTCACTTTTTGGATGGTCGCTTGCCACGTTCCGTCATTGTGTGTTTTTTAAGCGCGAGCCACTTATCCGCGTGAACCCGGTGCTCGACAAAGCGGCGGGATTTCATATAGTCTTTGTCGCTACAACCGGTGTCTGGAGAACAGCGCTCGGGTAGTCATGGCAACGTCCTCGTAACCTTGTGGGAGTTTTTAGCGCGGAGCGACCCAACTCTCGCGACGCGGCGGTCGTCCGAGTGCCCTCGATCGGTGTCTGACTCTTTCACACACACACACACGCATGGACAACAGAGACGACTCTTGAGCAGAAATCACAGAGCGCCGACCTGCCAGGAGATAAAGCCTCCGCGCCCATTCTTAAGACAAATGCACAATTGGGTTCAAGCATCTCTCATCTGCTGTGTGTTATGTCTGCGTGCCAACACCAATCTCTTTTGGTTGGACCTTGTGAAGGGAAATTCCGAGCAACGCCCATGTGCCAATGTCCATATTGTCCAGAGGATCCTTAAAACAAGGTCAACGCTTGCCGCAACTTACAGACACCAATGTTTTGTGAGGGGCATTATTCTCAGACTATTTCCAGTTCCAGTTACCGCGAAAGGCACGGGCGTTTTAAAAGACGCTGATTTATGGGACATGCAAAGTTCAACAGAGAGCGAGAACACCAGCCACCTTTTGGAAGTGTAAGAAGGTGGGGAGAAAAGTCCCTGAAACTAAGTGCTTTGGCTTGAGAATGCTAGTTCAGCAAGACAATTGGCCTTTATACTGTTGGACCTGCAGTGTTTGTTTAATGCATAGAGTGCAGTGGCTTCACTCCGGTACAAGACACCTTTTTTTGTCCGGGGATGTTCTACGCGTGTGCCTGCATATATGCATGCATGCGTGTGTGCGTGCACCTAACCCTACGCACACGTGAATGACCGCCCACGGCATCAGAAGAACAAAGGAGTCTTGAGGAAAAAAAAAGGCAAGATTTCACTTTTCTCCAGCAAATCCCTCGGGGTTAATTAGAACAGATAGACCACCACCTCATCTCCCCTCCAGCTACTCACATCACAGATGAATACCCCCCCCCCCCCCCCTACACACAAACACACACACAAACAGCCAATTGATGTCGCCGATTGCTAGCGCAGCACAAACGGCGGCGTGCGCGGCGAACATCAAACAAGGCGACGCAAACTAGGCGGCCGCGACCTCCCCGCCTCGCGTCATCACCGTCCGTCTGGTCGCACAGCCGCTTCCTCCTCCACATTCTGCTCGGCCCTGAGCCAACGCCGCTATCCTAAAACAGCCGATCTGTCGGATCGCGCGGCGGTGACGAGCGCGGGGGTCGGGGCGACGTCAGGAAAAAAACGGGGCGCTCTCTCGTTTGCGGCGAGACGGACGCTCAACCAAGGTGTGAGGAGTGATTCCATGTCTCGTTTTCTGGTTTTTTTTGGTCTTGGGTGGAAAAAAAACCCAACGAAAACCGCAAACAGACACGACACCCCCTGATGGAATGGAGTCATTTTTACTGGCTTTTGTGTCTTTGGCAAGACTGCGGAGAGAGATGAATTGACGAGACAACGCGAGAGAGAGGGAGAGAACGAAAGAGTGAGAGAGAAGGAGAGAGAGAGAGAGGGAGATGGAACGAGAGGCGAGAAGATAATGAGCCCCGAGAACAAGAAGTTTGAGGCGAGACCGAGCCGAGGGCGGGCGGGCGTGATGGATTCAGAGGAAGGACAGCGAACACACACCGCCCCCCACCCACCCACCCACCCCCCCGCCATAGATCACACTGATACGAGGCGGGGGGAGGGGGGGGTGATCGTCTCCCAAAGCGAAAAGATAGGTAAAAGTGAGCTGAAAATGGAGAATGAGAAAGAGAGGGAGAGGATAAGGGGGTGGAGGGGGGTGGAGGGGAGGCGGGGCTTGGGAGGGAGGGTGGGGAGAGGAGGAGGAGCTGCAGACGGAGAGAGAGGGGACAAGGATGACAGCTGGCCGGGCACTTCATTCATCTGGCAGGGGCGACTGGTGGCGCCATAATGAAAATGGAGGGTAAGATTGGGATCACTACTGGAGAGGCCTCCATCCATCAAAAAGGCTCCCGTAGGGCGAGAGAGGAGGAGGAGGAGGCGGCGGCGGTGGGTGCGAGGCGGGCGACAAATACGTGGCCGTCCTCAATCCTGCAGGGCATGTATGCATTAGCATCCCCGGCATTAGCTCGGCTTTCTCCAATTACCGGCGTTTGTAAAAGGGTTTTCAAAGTGACCGGCGTCCAAAATAACACACAATCTTGCCGCTAAGGTTAATATGGACACACTCAAATTACACCGGCTGTCCTTTGTGTGGATAAAACGTAATTAATGTCGGCGTCGGGGATGGAGCTAGCGCGGTAGCCAGCATGTTATTTGGCACGGCCACGATAGTCATGTCAACGGTTTGCCCGTAAACTGAACGTTGTTTTTCATGGCCTACGCTTTGTCTGCTTTTTTGGTGAACGGCGGGAATCGTGTGCCAGACGACGTTTTAGGCTGATCTACCCAGCATGGACACTCCCACTTGTGACATCATAAGAGGGGGCCCATGAACCTCAAGACAAAACGAAAAACAGCAGCACTCACCTTCTCCTTGCGCTCGCGACAGGGCTCCTCGGCCGTCGTCAGGGTCTTGTAGTAGGAGCTACGCTCGGCCGTGAAGTGCACCTTGGACAGTGCGTTTCTCCACCAGCGCCCACCGACAGGTTTCATGCCCTCGATGTGCAGCCAGCCAATGAAGTTGCCGATGCCTCTGAGCTCTATTGATTTGCACTTGCATTCATTCATTCCCACGCACGCACACACACACACACACACACGCACACCCACCCACACACCCACACACCCACCCACAAACACGTTTCATTCGCACGCCGTGGCATTAAAGCTATGTTTGTAATCGGGCAGTGTTGCGGCCGCCCGCTTTGCGCATCGTTTGCAGCCAATTACACGATACAGAAGTGCAGCAGTACAAATACACACACACACACACACACGGGCCTTGGCCACAGTTTAGCTGGCAGTCCTCCTTGACTTCTGACTTTCAACACTGCCTCCCCGATTGCCTGTGCACACTTTTTAATTATTCACGATCTAGTGCGAGCCATACCACAAATCCCCGGTGTTCACACCTACGTACGCACGCACGCACAAGGACGAGGGGAGAACTGCCAGCCCTGCTGACAAGAACGTCACAGATCGGACCACATTCCCCCCCACAACGCACACACACACACACCTATTCGGACCAATTATGTATTCATTACATTGCGTTCCATAAGTGATGAGCAGGAAGAAAAAAATACAATAAAAGGGTTGGTTTTTATCTCTTATCCTTGCTCCCCTTCACGCTGTCAGCAGGATGGCGGGTGAGGGCAGGTGTGGCGGAGAGATAGCCGCCAGGAGTCAAGTGATTAAAATGTAGGCTGCTTAGCAAGACCACACCCCCAACCCCCCCCCGCCCCCCAACCCCCCCGGGGGAAATCTGAGGCTCGATTGGTTTGTTGAACTGCTCTGCTGCTGCTCCACACACGCCACACTCAAAACTCCACGTATAAATCCTCTGTGATTTGATTAAGCACAATTATGACCGTCCACATGGTTAGCATAGAAGATGGGTGGTACATACACACACACACACACACACACACAGACTGACTCAGGCCTGTGTGTGTGCGTGGCTCTGCAAGAGTGTCCTACTCCTGGACATGCCTCTTTCGCCGTTTTCTAACGCAGTTTTGGCTTTGTGCTCTCCCGGCCGAGTGCAACCCTGCACCCCCCTTGCTCTCACTCTCCAAATTCAGGAGTTATTATATAACCGGGCCATTATGAAGAGTCACTAGAACTCTGAACGCTCAAATGTCAAACAGGGGAAGGGCAGAGGGGGCGGAGGCTGGCTTCAGTGAGGATGGACAGAACTAAGTGTTAGCAGAGAGCAGCAAGGCTGAGGACACATTGGGAGTGTGACCCCACCCCCCACCCCCTCGGGGGAGACCGACGACGGGGATGTTCACTGCACCAACCGAGGTCCCAAGTTCATTGCGGTGTTTCATCGGGGAAGGTTGGCCCGGGTCCCAAAAAAAATAACCCCGCTCCGAAGTGCAAAGAAAAGGTCTGCAAAGATCTGAGCCAGCAACTCCCCCACCGGGGGGGTCAGTCGGGTTCCCCGTCCATGTCACCGAGTTCCACACTTGACTGCCGTTTGCTCTGAGAAAGACAGTGACGAGCCCTTTTTATCATCACGCCAGGCCAAGTGATGCTTGCTTACAGCCGCCGTCAAGACATTTTTCCAGCGGCCCGCGTAACCAAAGGCAAACACATCTCTGGCGGGGATCCGCCTGGGTGCCTGGACTCCGCAATGCCGTGTATTGTGCTCTCACTCCCCGACAGCGAGAGCTCTGAAACTTCAATGAGACCGGGGGCACGCCCGGTAGTAGTTACCGAGAAGCAGCCTTCAAGGATACAACAAAATCAACAACAACAACAAAAAATAACAGAAAGGGAGAATTCTGACAGCCGGATGCTACCGCTATAGCGCTGCTCCACCAGGCACTGAAGTGGACTGTGACAGGCCGGCCATGTGTCTCACCGTCACCGCCTGGCCAGTGGGGGGGTGACGGTGGGGGGGGCCTTATTATGCCAGGAGGTGGCCAGGAGGTGACTTTACGTGGAAACGGTATATAAAAGGGGGATGAGAGGCAGCAACAATGGCAACGGCGCCACTCCCTCCTTACTCATCAGGAGAAGTCGACCTCATGTTTACAGGAAGGAAATAAAAATCGGTGAATCACACACCCAATTAGATCGGACGATTTAGCGTGTCTGAGTAGCATCACATGGATTGGCTCGGAAGGCCTTCGATATGTTATACAAAACCAGCCATCATAGGTGTTAGGGCTATTATTCTTTGGACAGATGTGGACAGCGATTGCAGTATGATTCACTGTTTGTGGGAATGATGACATTTTTGGGGTCTGTGTTTTCTTACATCTGGAGAAATCAATATTTGTACTTCAGGGACTCTCTGCAGCATGACAGTACTTCATATTCATGCATTATAAATTGACAGACATTTTATCCATATTAAAACATTTGCAACTCCTGCACTTTGGATATTGCACTTGGCCATCATGCGATTTTTTTAATATTTTGATTAATTGGGCCGCCCTAATGCATGGTCTCAGGTATTTACTAAACAGGCAAATACATAGCTATAACCTTCGCTATATTCAACGCGTATTTGGTAGAACTATCCCTGAACTGGTTTTCCTCACGCATGAATGTCATTCCTCTCTCTGCTCGTATCCAGACATCGGCACGGACTTGCACGACTAAAACTAACAGGATATCTCTGGGAGTCCATGGGTGCTCTCCCATCCACTAACCGCTGCGACAACGGAGGGGGAAAAACTAAAATGAATGGGCAAATATTGCAATAACGTGGGAATGTGAGCCGGGCGGATCGTAATCAATCTGGTCGCAACGAGGACAATAAAACATCTCACATTACGCCGTGTGACAGGCTTGTGTGACGCGAACAAACACACACACTGACACACACACAGGTAACATGAACAAAACACATACGCCCTCCCACCCCATCACGATTGGACAAATGAGGCTCCCTATTCCCCGGACCACTTATTGTAAATAACTTAATTTACCACAATACTGCCAACCTAATGGAAAGGAAATTTGCTTGCCAGTGACAACGGCGCCGGGTGAATGTTATTGTTGGATTGAAGCAGGCGGCCGTAATGAGAACAAATGGACCCAAAGGGGGTATCAATAATATATGAAGGCCTGAGGGACGAACGGCAGCCTGACTGACAGCATCTGTAATCACACACACACGACACATATTACACGCATTAAACACACACACACACACACACACACACACACACACACATTAAACACAAAACATATCACACGCATTAAACACAGGACACAAATTACACACATTAAACACACACGGCATATTGCACACATTACACAAATCACACACATTAAACACACACACACACAACAAATATCACACGCATTAAACAAACAAGACAAATCACACACATTAAACACACGATACAAATCTCACACACACACACACAGACACACATTAAACACACAACACAAATCACACACACACACACACACACACACAGGAACACACACATGGAACACGTACACATTAAACACACACAGCACCAACAGCCAATCAGACGGCACGACACCTCAAAGTTACGCGTAAATCGGTAAAGTGTAAGTGCGATCTCTTTAGCTATCTGCCAACGTCGACATCCACCCGTCACCTGCACTCTGCATAAAAGGACTTGCGATCAATGATAAAAAAAGCCATCTAAATGTTACAATCACGTCGTGCTCATTAACACATATTTTCGCGCGGAGGAAGATTTAATAATGCTGGCATTTTCCCCTGGCAAGATGATGAGCCCTCAGCACACACACACATCCAGTGATTATGATTAGCGCCTCGATCGCTCGCCGTGAATAGTGGTGGATTGGCTGATGTCGGGAAAAAATAAACAACGCCCGCGCTCCGAGTCCGTCTACTCCACACGTGACGTAGACCACGTCTGAATAATTTACCTCAAGTGTGTACAGAGACCGTGAGACCTTGACAAACGGTGTTGATTTGCAGAGGGCTCACAAACCGGATGTTTTCAGGGCCCCCCCACCACCCCACACCCACAGGAGTCTCTTGGGAGAAAACGGGACGGGCTCAACATGCAGGGGGTTTTCTATTCAGGGGGATTTGAATGTCGGCAGATAGCGCTTTGAATGGCGGGTGGTGGTGGTGGCGGTGGAGGAGGAGGAGGTGGTGGTGGTGGGGACTGAGTATCAATAGAGTGCATTCTCATCCACGCTATTGATACCCGGTGAATTTCTTCCTCTCCTCCCACCTATCGGCAACAGAACAGTGCAGCTGGACCATCCTAATGCATCGTGTCTCCTCTACCGCTTGTGGCCTCCAAATGAAAACCAAAACAACAACACACACACACACACACACCTGACACACACACACACACACACACACACACACACCACAACGAACACAACAGTGTAAGATAGTTAGCTTTACATAACAGTTGTTTTTGTTGGTTTGTTTCCAAACCAACGAAGGAAACAAAAAAATGCTAGTATTTGTTACACAGACCAGAGAGCAAAGGAGAGAGGACAGGAGAGAGAAGAGCGGAGAGGAGAGAGGAGACATAGAGAGAAGAAGAGGAGGGCAGAGGGGGAGATAGAGGAGAGGCAGAGAGAGAGATAGAGAGAGGGGAGAGGAGAGGAGGGAGAGAAGAGGTAGAGACAGACAGAGAGAGAGATAGAGAGAGGGGAGAGGAGGGAGGGAGAGAGAAGAGAGAGGAGAGGAGAGAGAGGAGGGGGAGAGGAGAGAAGAGGAGAGAGAAGAGGAGGAGAGAGGAGAAGATAGAGAGGAGAGGGCCGAGGGGAGAAGAGAGGAGAGGCAGAGAAGAGAATGAAAGGAAGAGAGTGGGGAGACAGAGGAGAGGAGGAGAGAGGAGAGAGAGCGAGATAGAAAAGGAGAGAGAGTGGGGGAGACAGAGAGGAGAGGAGGAGAGAGGAGAAGAGCGAGGGGCAGGAAAACTGCTTTGAGGCGAGCCCCAGATGGCTCCCAGTGGAGGCCCTGTGGAGCCAGGATGGTCCCGCCGGAGCACAAATGGGTCTGGGTAATCGCATAAACGCTGGGATTGTGTTGAGGCAGTGCGGAGAATAAAGAGGAGGGAAAAAAGCAAATGCAGACACACAACACACAGGCAGACACACACACACGGACCGAAACACACATACACACGTGTGTAGGCACACACACACACACACACACACGCACGCACGCACACGCAACGCACACGCACACACACACAATGGCATCCGTCGCATTGAACTGAATGGAACCTGGCCTGAGGGCCCGCGGTTAAAAAAAATACAAATAAAAAAAAGGAAAAAAAGACACAAAACACAGCAGTGGATTTAATTCACTTAGCGGGCTCGGGAGTCTCGGGGGACGGCGGTAGGTGACGCGGCACGCCGGAGCCAAGGGGCTGTCAGATAGCGAGGGGAGAGAGGAGGGAAATGCCGGCGCTGCTTGCCCATTCTGTTGTGGAGCGACGGCACAAACAATAACAACAACAAGGGGACGTCAACAAACACACAAAGGGAGGAGGAGGAGGAGGAGGAGGATGAATCACCATCACTGCAACACCCAGTTCAGGTGTTCGACCAGTTCAGGTGTTCGACCAGTTCAAGCCTTTCACCAGTTCAAGTCTTCCGTTCAGGTGATCTGGTGACATGCTGCAAAATTAAATAAACTACAAAAAACAAGACATTTAGGGGCATTCAGCACTTGGACACTTTAGTCAGAGGTGACTTACAAGAGAATGAAACAACAGCATATTGCCAGCGGTACGATGTCAGTGCATAATTCATCCAGTACACGCATGCATAAAGAAATATATAGCATAACCATTTGGCTCGCACAACGCAGCATTTCGGCGTTCAGCATCAGAAAGGCGCGCGTGGCAGTAAAAACCCAAATTGACTCGTTCTTCTCGTTGCGTTGTGTCGCTGCTAATGAAGCCGTGTTGCAATAAAAGGGTTGTGTGTGGGGTGTGTTAGCGCGACGTAGGTACTGCATACGCTAGCAGGACCGCCGCCACCGCTGCCCCCGCAGGGCGACAGAAGGCGTGCAGGACGGAGGGCCGTGGTGTGTGTGTGTGTGTGCATCCATTCTCGTTAGCACAAGAAGAGGCCCAGCTTTTGTGATTTCAATCTGTGACTTATATCACAAGATATGAGAGAGCGAGAGACAGAGACAGAGAGAGAGAGAGAGAGAGACAGAGACATTAGGCATGCCTGTGTCTCTGCAGAGATCGGCAACATCCAGGGTTTATTGCCTAAATGATCATTACCAATGCAAGTGTGTGTTTGAGTATGAGCATATTAGCATATGAGTGTGTGTATGCGTGTGCGTCTGTGTGCGTGCATATGAGTATGTGTATGCGCGCGTGCATATGAGTGTGTGTTCGCATGTGTGTTTGAGTGTGTGTGTGTGTGTTTGCGCGCACATATAAGAGTGTGAGTGAGTGCATATGAGAGTGTGTATGGGCGTGTGTTTCTGAGTGTGTGTGTGTGTGTGAGCATATGAGAGTATGCGCGTGTGTTTCTGAGTGTGTGTGTGTGTGTGTGTGTGTGAGAGTGAGTGAGTGGCTGAGTGTGTGTGGGTGTGTGCGTGCGTGCCCGAGTGTGTGTGTATGGCGTGCGCCGTGCCAACGCAGAGGGCAACTATGGCAAGGTGGTGGGCGACTTGGGGGTAAACACAATCAGTCATCCTGACACAGGCCTCCGCCTCCCTATCTGCCATCACTCCATCTCCCTCATCAACCCCTCACCCCGTCAATAGAGGGAGGACAAGAGACACAGAGAGACAGAGAGGGAGAGAGAGAGACAGAGAGAGACCGAGATAGAGGAACAGAGAGAGAGACAGAGAGAGTCAGGGACAGAGAGACAGAGAGATACAGAGAGAGACAGAGAGACAGAGAGAGACAGATACAGAGAGAGAGAGAGAGATACAGAGAGAGAGACAGAGAGAGAGAGAGAGAGAGAGAGAGAGAGAGAGTAGAGACCTTCAGCCCTTTGCACATGCGACAGAATTAGCCATTAATCAAAGTGAGCCATGAAGGAGATAGGAAGTATAGCTTTGAAGGTGTGTGTGTGTGAGAGTACATGTGTGTGTGTGCATGTGTGTGTGCGTGTGTGTGTGTGTACACCTGGCGGGTTGAGCCATTGAGATCAAACCCGTGAGTGATCCTAAGCCCTCGGCTGAGATACGAGAGCATGGCCGACGGCCGGGAGGGATGAGTGACAGATCAAGGGACGAATAATCGAATAATGAGGGGGTGGGTGAGGGGAGAAACAAAATGGAGGCTTTCACAATGAGCCAAAGGACAATCAGCACATCTCTACCTTAACACCCATACACCCTTAAAGCGTGGCAAAAAAACAGAAAGATCAATGCCTGTTGCCGCGCATTGAGAGGGAAATCATTTGTTTCCGCATCGGCTCGCCCAGCGCGGAAACTCACATCTGGGTGGGGAAGGGGGGGATGTCGAACAATCCAACATGTCCGACAAAACTCAACAATCTCGATATTTTGCCGTGTACATAAACGCACGCTTATTGACTTATTGTTTAGCGTTTTAGCTCCGTCGTTTGTGTCGACGAGAAAAGGCTTCTAAAAAGATTGATTTGTGCGTTCGTGCATCCGCCCACACGTGATCCACGCGTAGTGGAGACAAACACCATTCTTTTTGTATTCTTTGTGACTGAAGATTCCTAACGTTCTTGCACAGTGGCCTCTACTTACACCGCACTGGACGCATTCCCATACAATATATTGATTATTGTGTGTTCCTGGAGGTGGTGGTGGAGGCTAGGCAGCCGTCTCCTGGGTTGGGGACTACCAGGTGTGGTGGAACTCTGAACCAGTCCAGTTCATGTTTTCCACGGTTTTGGATCAGAACTTTTTTGGGTTTAATTATAGTCTGACTGGGAATATAAATACAGTATATATATATCGTTGAATATACCAGGTGTGTATGCAGCATGCAAGCTAAGCTATCTTTCATTTGCTTCTCTTCATCAGACAGACTCCACCATCTCCCATTGCCGTGACGCCGGGCCTAAATGTGTTGGCCTGTCATCGTGGCCCTAATGGAAAAAGGAAAAGACCAGTGGGTCGGGTCGGGGGGTGATCTATAAATATAGATCACCTTAAAAAGAGGGACAGCGGAGAATAAATGAATGAATTAAACGGCGAGCTATTGATCCTCTAATAGCATGGATCAGTCAGGATGTAAATAGAGTGTTAATGGGCCCTGTAATTGAAAAAAAGAAGAAAAAGAGAAAAAGAGAAAATAAATTAATAAATTAAAAACGCTGGCCCCCTGACCGACGTTTGAAGGGGGAAACGGAAAACGTTCCAGGTTTCAAAAGCGAATTTGATTACACCATTTCATCGCATGCATTGGAAGTCTCTCGTTGAGGCTTGGCGGCGTGTCGCTAGCTAGCGACACCGCTAGCAAGTGAGCAAGCTATCTAGCAACACCGCTAGCGAGTGAGCTGGCCCGGAGGACATCCCCCTCAAGCCTCCCCCGCGATGCCCAGAACAGAAGCAGAAGGCTGGGGAACACGAGGCAGCCATGGCCCCCTCTCACATTGGCTCCGGAGCAAAACCCTGCATGGAGGGAGGAGGAGGACTCGTGTAGGGGGCTTTTTTTTTTCCCGTAAAATATTAATATTGCACACAAGAAGCCACACACAGCATTCTTATGCGCACGCACGTACACACACACATTTGAACAAGACTCCACTGTAAATGAAAGGCGGCAACTCTCCCGCAAAAGCGCGAAAGCTTTGAGAAGAAGAGGGATAAACGCTTACAAGGCCACCGCCTCTTAAAGGCGCAGGGTCTTAAAGGACATTAGTGGCGAGTGTGGGAGGAAAAAAATGAACAAGTGTGTGACAGACAAGGCCTCGACGCCTCAGCCCAGAACTGAAGTGCATATTAGAGGCTTGTGGAGGGGCTCTCTGATAAACATTTCTCAGGTCCCAATAATAATAACAATAAATGAAACACTCAGCACACACACACACACACACACACACACACACACACAAATCGTACAACAGAAAGAATATACTGGAGAAATAATAATAATAATAATAATCCTTTTCGGGCTTAAAGGAACAATCGTCGTCTAAGAAAAGGAGGAGCATGCTTTTTCAAATTTTCCCTCCAAAACTGGACAAAAGCCAGTAGCTGCTCTAGTGTCCCCCCATCACAGAAGACTTACTGGAGGGGTGGGGGCGAGGGAACTCATTAATGGCCGGAGGACATGTTGACAATCATGTCTGTTTGACGGACTATTAATAGCCCTGGTCAGTTTAGATGCTGGCTGAAAACCCCTACCTCTATGCATACACACACACACACACACACACACACACACACACACACACACACACACACGTACGACCACACAGACGCGTACGTCACCGTGGACACCATGGATGAGAGCCCTCCGACAGTGATGCATGGTACCCCCTGAGCCCGATTGATCAACTGGACTCTAGACAACGCACGCGCGCACACACACACACACACACACACACACACACACACACACACCTGCCCGCAAAGCTGAACATCTCAAACAGTGGAAAAGACCCCAGGAGCCATGCCTCTCACTCTCTTGTGTGGCCTCGTCAAAGGGATTTAGTCCCCCATACAAGCACATTGACCTGCTGCGCCGGGTGTCAAGTCTTGTAAGTGTTGTGTAATTCCTTCCAGCACCAGATCCCCCCCCCCCACCACCCCTCTGATAGGCAGATTGGTTTCTATCTCATGCAGACGTGAGTCAAAATGGTGTAGCTGCGTTTCCCCCGTCACCTTTATTAAACCGGCGATATCAAACAGCGTGTCCTCCCGCTGCCTGGCGGGAATGTTCCTTTTAGAATCCCTCCCGGTGCAGAGGAGGCCGGCGGGGGCCTGGCTGTGCATGCATTGGTATTCTGGGTATTGGGTGGAGCGAGGGGTTGAGGGCAACACCTCACCAAGTTTGGGGCTCTGCCGAGGCTTTGGTGTGGAGGGATGAGGCATGAGGGGGGGGGGGGGTGCTGACCCGAGTGCCATGGACCAGGTGACGCTTTGACCCCCCTGCTGGCAACAGGCGAAGCAGCACGGGGGGGCGTTAGCAGTGGCGGGGATAGATATGCTGCAAATGCGATGCAAAGACATACAATCTCGTTGGATTGTACACCTCTTGTTCCGTTGCGGTGCGCGTTCACCCCTATAATTACTTCCCGTTCCAAGCGCGGCGGTTCTTATTAATAGTTATTAATTGATTGCCTGATCAAACTGTGAGGGGCTTGACGCACCAGAGTTATTTAAAGTGAAGAGGAAATGGAGGTTTAAAAGAAAAGAAAGGGGGAGAAGAAAGACCCAACGGAAGTGGAAAGCCTTTCCAATACTTGGAAAGGCTTCCAGTACAGTTCCTGTGCCGACAGCAGAGACGGAGGCCAGGGAGGGCGGGGAGTGAAAGAACGAGGTCAATCGTCAGCCAATCAGGGCGGGGGCCATGTGTTGTGTCCCGGGTGGAAGACCGCCAGCGGTGAAGGGACCTAACCCCACAGCAATCAATTATCAGGAGAGCTCCAGGCCCAGAGGGGGGTGGAGGGTGGGGGATTCAGCTGACTAAACTGGACATTTAAAGTGGACTACTGTCAAAGCAAATCTTTCCCTTCCCCGGTGACAAATGATGTGAGTTCCCTGGACATGCCTTTGAAAGCTGACCGCTCCATTGTTGAGAAATAAAGTGCGTTGTGGCTTTCGGTCCACTGGGACGGCAGGGATATTAAAAACTTGACGACAAAAAAAGGCAAATATGATTGGGTTTGAGCAAACAAACGTGTCGACATGTTTGTGAGGTTTGTTTCCGAAAAGAGGCCAGGTGACAAAGCCAGCCGGGGCTCCAGGGGCAACAACAGCAGCTCAACATGACGACGGCGACGGCGGTGGTGGAAGCGACAGGCTCTGGTCAGGCGTAATGGGCTTTTTATGACCTTCATAATCCCTTTTCTGTCCCCTATGGCATAAAACTTGCCACCAAAGGCATTTGAGGAAAAGCCCACCGCAGAGCAGAGGTCAGTGACACGGAGTAATGAAACACCCACGGCCATGTAATGACCGGATAGAGCTGGTCACAGTCAATCTGCACCCCTTTCCGAACACGGATCAATGGGCGTATTTTATTTATTTATTTCGGGCCGAAAAGCCAGGGGCCCCCAGTGGTGGTGCAGTGACTCCGAAGACTTAATGTGTTTGTGGATGTATTCACAAAGCAAATAAAAACAAGGCTTTTTCAAGGGGTGGATAGCAAGCTATACAACCGAAATACAAAAACAAAGCAACGATTTAATAATTCTGGTGGATTACATTCGAGATTTGATCACGTCGTTTTTACCGGTGGAAGCATATGCATGGCTCACCAGGCAGCCCTCTGTGTGTGTGTGCGTGTGTGTGTGTGTGTGTGAGAGAGTGAGGGAGCCTAACTGTGTGGCGCTGAAGTCCTGGCTTATTAAAATCAATAGCAAAAATAACTGCAATCTATCTCCTTTTTAAATGGGATGAAACACAGCCCGCGGGTCGATGGCGATCGAGCTACATTTGTAATATTGCTAATATTGCATTTTGTTCCTGTGGAGTGTGTGTGGGGTACGTGGGGTGGTTAACACAACATGCACCGTATGAAGAGTACGTCACTGTGACAGTGTGACACTTACCGAATCTTTGTTCTTTCGCACAATTAGAAAACGCCAACATGTGTATTTACTATCCATTGCAGCCATTGAAAGCAACGCAAATACAATGAAGGAGAAAGGGTACACTTACATTTACATTAAGGGCATTTTGCACTTTTATCCGAAGCGACTTACAAGAAAGCACATTTGTCGAAAGAGACTTCAATATATCACTGCTGGTGGTACATGAAGATTAGAATAGAACAGGTTTCAAGCGTTCATGATTACAAGGTTAATGGAACAAGCTTCACGGGCTAAATGCTACACAACGCCAAGTACGGTTATGGTTAAGGTCTCCCCCTTGCTTAAGTGGCAAGGGGGAGAGGGGGTGGGACTCCAACCCTCGCTTACCTAGGGCGCCCCCCGTCGCCCAGGGCCCGGGGGATATTGGAAAACCATGAGAGGTAAGAGCCCAGATCTTTGAAAATCGCCCGTCAGAGAGAGAGGACGCCTCGCTGAGAGGTCCGTCAAGGCACATTGGGTGCACTTAAGGGTTTTAAAAACGATTGGTGAGGGCATCAAGGCACATTACCTCGCAAAATGCCAGTGTTGCTCCCCCCCCACCCACCCCTCCAGCACATTCATTTACATACACATTTGCTTTGACGCTGTAGAAAGGTTAACCTCTGCGACGTAAGAGGTAATGTAGCGTCAAGGCAAACTCAACTCACACCCACACACCACAATGTGAATTTTATTGATTTACTTTGAAAACATACAAGTAAGAAGTGGGAATATGAAAATGTTGCTTCTGTATTTATACGCCCATTTGGTGACGGGAACATTAATGGTTTCAGACGTAGCCGCGGCCAGGCTAGCTTGTTGTTATTGGGGAAGCAAACCCTTTCATCTCCTCCCCTCTCTCTCCACTGGCGTTTGCCGGGGGAAAGGAAAACCGATGATTTCCACCCCTGTTCGTTTTAAGGTAGTCTAGCGCGGCGTTCCCGTGTCTGAGCCCGGGATCCGTCAGCAGGTAAACACTCTGAAAGGTGACATCCAGTCACAGTAGGCGCTGCAACAAACAGAAATCACACGCTCAGAGGAGGTGATCGGAGTCGGTTTAGCATCGGTCACTGTTATTGTTGGTCGGAGAAAAGCTGCAGTGAAATTTGACACAGACAGACAGAGGGAGGGAGAGATTTCAGATGGAGGGATATCCGTTTCAGTTACATGTTTCGGATATTGCCCTGTCAAATTCTTCATCAACAAACTAGATGTATTGTCGTCGTTGTTGTTGTGCTTCTTGTTCTTGTCATGTTGTTACTCCTCCGTCTCCCGGGACTATGAACTGGCATCCGAGGCCTCGTAAAGGAAGTAAGAGACCCGGTGAATTGTCTTGCGATGGACCGGGATACTGCTTACAGCTCGGGACACACACTGTGTGTGGGTGTGGGTGTGTGGGGGGGGGGGGGGGTTTAAGTGCAGCGGCGAGATTTCTCAGGATCATGTCGCAGTCCCCGCAGTCGCATGTTGGGACCGCGCGCCACAACACCGCATACATGCACGCTCGGGTGCACGGGTCTTCGGTTATATGCGTATATAATGCTCGCATCCGCTTAAATATTGCACGCTGGGAACCGAGGGGAGTGTAGTGTAAACGGTCCCTTTTTAAGCCACCACACCACCACCGCCTTCTCCTCCCTCGTCCCCCCACCCCCTACCTCCACACTGCTGGCTCGCCACTCACGTGTGTGTGTGTGTGTGGTTCTTCTCTGCGGCCGTAACGTTGAGTAGTTTATGTAGGAACACCAACCTCCATTACCTTGATGTGTTCTCTTTTGATTCTCTCTCTCCCCCCGCTTAGCCTGTCGTCTCCGTTCTGCGTTACTTAAATCCCCGCCACTCGCCCCCCCACCCCTTTCTTTTCTTTCCCGTCAAATTCTATACCTCTGTCTTTCTCTGCCATCTCTCTCTCTCTCTCTCTCTCTCGTCTCTCTCTTCGGTCTCTCTCTCTCTCTCTCGGTCTGTGTCACTCTCCCCTCCTGTGACACGGTCGGTGGTGAAAGCCCATGGCCTGGGGCCTAGTGTGTTCTCTTTGCCCACCCCAGCGAGCGATAGAGAGAGAGAGAGACACACACACACACACACACACACACACACTCTAGTGTACCAGACAGAACATGGAGAGGAGGAAAGTGGGGGAGAGAGAGAGGCCGGGCAAGCTGCTGACGACATTGTGTGTGTGTGCGTGTGCGCTTCGGTCTTTCCATCCCAGACCACTTTCCCGCACTAACCTCTATTCTAAAGGCGGTCAGCATGTGGAAACTCACACACACACACAGATGCATGCCCGCCAGTCTCGATGATTAATGAGAGGCAGTTTAAAGGTTTGATGCCACTGAGGAGTCATGCAGAAATGTGTCTGTGTGTGTGTTGTGTGTGTGTGTGTGTCCAGGGTATCCTGAACAGATCATAGCACGTTTCTTGGACATTTAAAGGGCAACTGAGATGAGACATTCTGTTTATGGTTTCTGAAAATTCATCGAGTTAAACTCTTTTTATTGATGTGTGTGTGCGTGCTGTTCGATTGGCCGCCTCCGCGCGTGCGAGACACACACACACACACACACCCCGACACACACACAGCGTGCTCTGCATGGCGAGACCACCGGCCTGTCAGGCTTGACTCCACACAGATAGAAGTGTGGTAATTTCTGCAGACATGTATTGATCTCCCCTTAATTTGCCTGTCATTCATCCCTTCACCATTCTCGTAACTATTATGTCTCTGATAGGGGGGGGGGGGGGAGTTTTGCTCTTCCCTGTAAGCCAGCGAGTAAACTCTGTGGTAACTCTCAGTTCTTCCGTCCCGCGGTACAACTGTCTATCATTGTAAACATCCCCGGCACACGCTGTTAGAGCACAGAAAAATATATATGGAATGACTCTGGGTTATGGATTTTGACAAAACACAACCCACCCACTAACTAAATACCTGTACCTGTATTATACGCAGATGCATTCCTTCATATTTGTATGTATGCATGTATGTATGTGCTGTACGATGTTTATACTACTACATCTTAAATCAGGGTTGTGGATGAGTCTTTATATTGTGACGATATGACACTGGTGTATGACGGCTGGTGTTTGACGTCTTCTGACGAGGGGCCATTTTGAAGTGATGTAATAACCTGTGTTCTTATGGTGTGAACCCATGTGTCTAATTGGCTGACGGCATTGGTTCGCTCCTTTAACCCCTCCCCCCTCCTCCTCCTCCTCCCACCTGCCAGAGAGACTCAGTGGTTACATAACAAGGATAACATCATTCCCCCCCCCCCAAGCCGTTGCGCAGCCCCCCCCCGCCCCCCGCCCGCCGCTGACTCGGCAACCTCCCCCGACGACGACATCGTTTTAATTAGCGCCCGCTCGCCCACCGAACACTTCACCCCTATTGAGAGAGAGAGAGAGAGAGGGAGGTGTTCTGATTCTGCACTATAAACTCTATGTCCTCGCTTAGGTAGAGTTTTACTTGCATGTCTCACATATTTTTAATTTTATCTTTGCAGAGTACAGAGGAAAGATGTGGGAAATTAGGAATTAGGCTCCTTTTTGGGGGGGGCTTGTTTTCTAATAAGGATCTCGGCTAACTGTTCCGGTTGAATGACTGCAGTCCAACAGTCCAGAGCATCCTATCTGCTTTGTCCCTTTTCAATTACTTTTGCGATTGACTTGCCTACACACACACTGACGTATTGTATGTAATGCACACCCGGGGCTTTTCTGATAGGTGTGCGCGCGTGTGTGCGCGTGTGTGCGTATGTGTGCCTGTGTGTGTGTGCGTATGTGTGTGCGTGTGTGTGTGTGTGTGTGTGTGTGCGTGCTATACGGCAAATGTGTCGCAGGGAATCCACACATTTGCGCGTGCAGCTCTCATTTGCCTGGTGCCGGCGCCGCAGTCTCCTCACCCTGATGAGATGAGCGAGGCGCAGGCTGCCACTGATGGCCCCGGGGCCCAGGTGAAAATATAAAATCTAACCCCATCGCCCCCCCCGCGTAGAAGGGGAAAATCAGAACACGTTATTCGCTCCATGAGTCATCGGCAGTCTCTCCTCAGTGCTGCGACCTTGCTCGAGCGTACGGAGAATTATTTCTGAGTTTTACTGACGGATGATTGCAATATGCACCGGTACCGTGCCGTGCGGTACATACAGTTGTGGTCAAAAGTTTACATACACTTGTAAAGAACATGTATGTCATGGCAGTCCAGAGTTTCCAATAATTTCTACAACTCTTATTTTCTGTGTGAGTGATTGGAGCACATACTTCTTTGTCACAAAAAACATTCATGAAGTTTGGTTCTTTTATGAATTTATTATGGGTCTACTGAAAATGTGACCAAATCTGCTCAGTCAAAAATATACATACAGCAACATGAATTATCAATTTAGGTGATGTAGAAAGTTGTGTCAATCAAATCAGCTTTGTGGCCTCTTAACTTCTTGTGAGTGATTATGATTGACTACAGCTGGTGACTTCTCTGAGCTCATTTAAATGACTCATTTGATACAATCATTTAGACTCAGACACAAACAACTACAATGGGAAAGTCAAAGGAGCTCAGCATGGATCTGAAAATCAGATCCATTGGATCATTGACTTGAACAAGTCAAGAAAGTCACTTGGAGCAATTTCAAAGCAGCTACAGGTCCCGAGATCAACTGTGCAAACAATTGTTTGTAAGTATAAAGTGCATGGAACAGTTGTGTCACTGCCACGATCAGGAAGAAAACGCAAGCAATCACCTGCTGCTGAGAGAAAATTGCTCAGGATGGTCGAGTCAACTGAGAACCACCAAAAAAGCAGGTCTGCAATGAATTAGAAGCTGCTGGAAACACAGGTGTCAGTGTCCACAGTCAAGCGTGTTTTTACATCACCATGGGCTGAGAGGCTGCCGTGCAAGAAGGAAGCCCTTGCTCCAGAAGCGGCACCTTAAGGCTCGACTGAAGTTTGCTGCTGATCACATGGACAAAGAAAAGGTCTTCTGGAGGAAAGTTCTGTGGTCAGATGAAACAAAAATGGAGCTCTTTGGCCACAATGACCAGAAATATGTTTTGGAGGAGAGAAGGTGAGGCCTTTAACCCCAAGAACACCATGCCTACCATCAAGCATGGTGGTGGTAGTATTATGCTCTGGGCCTGTTTTGCTGCCAATGGAACTAGTGCTTTACAGAAAGTAAATGGAATAATGAAGAAGGAGGATTACCTCCAAATTCTTCAGGAGAACCTAAAATCATCAGCCAGAAGGTTGGGTCTTGGGCGCAGTTGGGTGTTCCAACAGGACAATGACCCCAAACACACATCACAAGTGGTAAAGGAATGGCTAAATCAGGCTAGAATTAAGGTTTTAGAATGGCCTTCCCAAAGTCCTGACTTAAACCCCATCGAGAACATGTGGACAGTGCTGAAGAAACAAGTCCATGTCAGAAAGCCAACAGATTTAGCTGAACTGCACTGATTCTGTCAAGAGAAGTGGTCAAAGATTCAACCAGAAGCTTGTGGATGGCTACCAAAAGCGCCCAATTGAGGGACATGTAACCAAATATTAGCATTGCTGTATGTATATTGTTGACCCAGCAGATTTGGTCACATTTTCAGTAGACCCATAATAAATTCATAAAAGAACCAAACTTCATGAATGTTTTTTGTGACAAAGAACTATGCGCTCCAATCACACTATCACAGAAAAGTAAGAGTTGTAGAAATTATTGGAAACTCTGGACTGCAATGACATACATGTTCTTTACAAGTGTATGTAAACTTTTGACCACAACTGTATGTGGGCCATCGGAAGAGCCGGGAGGAGGGTTAATGTGTGGAATGTGTAGGCAGCAGCAGGTTTTTAATATTGTGAGTATTATTGACTAATTTAATGCGCTTATTTCAGCTCAAAGTCTTCATTGTGGCTCAGAAGGAGGGGGGATCGATATTGACTGCTCAATTCTCCATTCTTTGCCTTTTGAATCGTTGAGAAAATACAATGAAGTCAATTTGTCTTTTTAAGTGAAACCATTGAACACTTCATTCTCACCGCTGTGACAAGTGTACCTTCCATTCATCGCATCACGGGTCACTAGTGGCGTCACAAGCCGCGAATCTCGGATTTCTGGCAGCGTGGTGCCTCCATTGTGTCTCGCGTACACACACACACACACACACCTCTCTCAATCAGCTGCGCATTGCTTTCCCCTGCTCCCAACTCAGGGCAGGCCAACCATACCGGCTTTAATCCCCCAGAGCTGTGTGGAAATGCTAACGTGCGGAAAAGGGATTGGAGGGGGCGTGTGCGTGCGTGTTGTGCGTGTGTGTGTGTGTGTGTAGACACACACACGGATCCGCCTGCATTAGCAGGATTTCTAACAACAGCGCGGACGACGGCAAAACGACAATGTGGCCGAAGTGGAAGAAGAAAAAAAATATCTAATAAAATGAATATAAGAGAGAAATGCTCAACTCAATCAGCTTTTCCTGCGGACCCACCCTCTGCCTCCCCCCTCTACCCCCCCAGCTCTCCTTAGTGACCGGGGGGGAGGGGGGGAGGCAGGCTGTGTGGGAGGACCAACCGCCGCCATCACCGCTGCTGCTGATAGAATGAACTGCTGCGTTATTGACTTCAATTTAGAAAGTGCTGCCCGCTGCCTTTCCTCACCCGTTACAACACCCCCCCCCCCACACCACCCCTCTCCCCCCACCCGCTCCCACAAGTCCACCCCAACCTCTGCTCCCGACCCACCGCAGGTTTTGCCGTTGTGTTTCCCTCCCCTGCCACCGGTCGTGCCCCCCAACGATTATCAAGCCCCTGGCCTGAAGTACAGGACCGAACACAATGTCTCAGCCTGTTGAGATTAACACTTCATTGCAGGTCAAAGTATGTCTTCTGAACGGTGAGGTGGTCCTTCCGACTCACAAGGCGCGCTCCCCCCTGAAATTTCCGACCTGGAAGTCAGAAATTCCGACTCCCGAAGTACAACGTGGAATGCACCACGATCCCCTTATTTGACATGGCGACAGCTGCGAGATGAGAGATAAACAACGCACTCTTCTGCTTCACCTCCTCATTCTCTCCACCTGGCCTTCCTCCACCACCCACCAGGCTACATTGCACGCCCCTACCCTCCTCTCCTGTTAGCCCCCCTGCATCACCGTGCAGGTGATGCAGGGACCCCGCAGCATTGGCGATCCCCCACCCTCCGGGGCTCCGACCTGCATGAGCGACCAGGCGACCCGCCCTTTCCATTGTGGTGGTGGTGGTGGTGGGTGGGTGGAGGTGGTGGTGGTGGTGGAGGCCAGGTCCAGAACATTTGCTGCACTGCGGCCACCAGCCCAAGCGCTCACAGATTAGACACACACAGCTGGGTTCCCTCAAATAGTCTAGAGGAAGGAGCCAGACAGAGACAGAGAGAGAGAGAGAGAGAGAGAGAGAGAGAGGATGCTAGAGAGAGTAGGTCTTATTTCAGCATGTTTACCCAAAACAGGTGTTTTGTCACGCGTCCCTCACCTGGTGGGGTGAGGGACACACACACACACAGTAAACCCTATCTGGATAATAATATGTACATAGCCTGGGGTGGGGGGAGGGGAGTGGTTGTATTCATTCATATAGATGGATGAAAACGTGTTTCATTTTCTATCCATCCATCAACATGGAGCAGGCTTTGGTAGAGCTAATCCTTCCCCCCCCCAACACACGTACACACGACACACACCCACACACACACCACACACATCACACAACACACACACACCACACACACACCACACACACACACACACACACACACCACACACACACACACACACACACACACACACACACGTTGATGGAAATTCAGGGATTAGCGTTTTTTTTCCCCTCCTAATGGTCAACAGAGCGAGGTAAATTGAGTCACCGTTTAAGGCGGGAACAGAGGGCATCCCAAGGTCAGCTACACAGAGTACACACACACAGAGACTTTAAAAAGTTAAGTATTTATTTATGCGGTAAAGATGCAGTCCGCGGCGGCACCCACGGAGGAGAGGTATAAATCCTGTATGATAATTCCGGTGGTTTAGCACGACTTGCCCGGCCGGGAACCTCGTTCTGACCAAAGACACCAATGCGAGACGGTGTGGGTGGGTGGGTGGGTGGGTGGGTTTGTGTGTGTGTCGTGACTAAAAGTCAGAAAGATTTAACTCCCCTGGCCTCCATGAATTAATATGTTTGTTAGCACTGCTGCGAGCGAGCGAGCGAGAGAGAGAGAAGTCTGCAGGGGGACATTCTGAAGAGACCCACGGACCCAGAACGCTAACCAATCACGTGGCTGGATATCTATGAGCAGGGAGAATTAGCATATTTTTGAGAGAGAGGAACGAGAGCGACACACAATAAAATGGGAAAGGAAAAAAATCGTGTTAAACGAATTAGGGCGGATCCCATCTCCACAGAAGAATGCAATGAACGGATATTAACCCCGTGGCTATCAACGGGAACACGGAAACCGAACGGGGCGGGAAGGCGGGAAAACAGGGAATAAAAAGATAAAGGGATCGAGTGTAGCGGACCCCGTCTCGCCGTGGACTCGTAGAAAAAAAAAAAAAAAGGGGGACGCATCTTGGAGGGGGAGGAGAAGGATGAAGAAAGGCGCTAATGAGAGATAAGTGGAATACTATTTTAAACACGGACCAGTCCCATCCCGCCATTACACTTGAATACCAATTACCGATGAATAGTCGGTAATACGGCGGCGAGTTTCACTTCTGAGTGTTAAGAAAGACCTCATTAAGATTACAAAAGAGAAAAAGGAAGGGGAAGGGGAGTCTCTCTCTCTCTGTCTCTAACTCTGTCTCTCTCGAAGCGTGCGCTGGCTTTAGATTCGGGTTTCAATTACGCATGCATCGCTCCAGCCATGCATTTCCATTTGCTGTTCCCGCGCCCCTCCAACACGGATTGAGTTTGAGTTTGGGGCGCTAAACTACGCTAAGGGTGTCTTTCTTTCCAGCTTCCAGGGGAACAGCGATCCCGGGCTAATCCCGGGCGCTGGCAGCGACGGCCGCCAACAACACAACAACTTGACATAATGAAAGCCATTAGTGTGCAGACAATGCCCACTAGCTCAGCTAAAAACAACCTCGGAAACAGCACAAGAGACGGGGGGGCGGGGGACATGCACACGAGGGAGCCTGGGAAGGGTTGAGTAGGACAAGATGGAGGGAGCGGGGGGGGGTGGGGGCAGGGGGCTGTTACGTTTTACACACCGTAGGCATCGACACAGCGCACATACTTGGCGCACACACACATGCGCAAAACCGATCACCGTGCAAACGTAATTACGCTGAGAGCGAGAGAGAGAGAGAACCGGCGGCTGCTCGGATATTCGACCGGTGGAGCGAAGCCCGAGACAAGGAGAACATAAACATGACAAGGATTAAGACAAAGAAAGCCAAGAAATCCCAAAAAGTCTGGGATCTCGGGGTAAGAGACAATGCAGATGGCAGCATGAATGAGTGCTGAATGTTTTAAACAGAGCCCGACCTATATGTCGGTTTAGCCGATATATGGGACATGATTAGATTACGTGCAGTCATCAGAACTGCCAGTAATGCCTACACGCTTGTACATTAAATGTTGTCAAATGTAGAAACTTTAATAAAATATCCGCTTTTCGAATTGATTTGCGTTTTTTCGACAAGTGGGTTGATCAGTGGGCTCGGACTCTGGATCAGACGAACGAATCTGGCATCGCTCGGGCTCTAGTTTCAAATGACACGGTTGTCGTGAACAAAGATGGCTTCCGATGAATTTCTGTGCAAAAATGTTGCACAGAAACCACAGCCAACACCAACTCATCCAGAACACTGCAACCATTCTCTGTCGCAATTATGCCCTTATCCTTAAAACGAGGGATTCGTCATTTTACACCCCGGAGTATTCGTCTACTCAACACAAACACACATCCCACGGCAAGTGCCGCTGGAGTGGACCGTGTGCGTCTCACCGCACACCGCCAACACCAGCCAGTACTTTTGTACTTGTCGATTTGGCCTCACCGCTTCAACATCTCATCAGAGACAGAAGTCAAACGCAGTCCGCGCTCTTGTGTGTGATGTCATCCAAGTCGCGGTTCGATAAGAGATACAGGTGAGGTGCAAACAGCCGGCGATGTGGTGTGCACCTGTGTGGAAGTTCAGAGAAGAAGCTGACAGCGCACTGTGACCCCGCCGTGACCTCCACAGACAGACAGACAGACAGACAGGCAGTCAGACAGACAAGCGATAAGGCCGGGACGCGTGCACCAGTCTGCCGTGTGTGACCGAGATGAGAGTAATGACAAGCTGAAATCCCCGGGCAGTTCAAGCCTTTGTTGGCACATAGAGGGGTGTGCGTCCATGTGTGTGTGTGTCCATATGTGTGTGTGAGTGTGTGTGTGTGTGTGTCGCCATGTGTCCCTTCGTTTCAAAACCTCACCGAACAAACGTCCAGGAAATTGAAACACAAATTGGAAGGAAAGCAGCAATTTTTCACCTCCAAGGTTACCATGGCGCCGTGAGGTCTGCTGCCTGCATCTGTGCCGTGGATGCAAAAGGTTAAATTGGCTGGCAAGCAACAAAACAAAACGCAGGAAGTGAACGCAATTCCCTCCGCAGAGAACACGGGTGATTAAGCTAGACGCTAAGAAGACGGTTCAATTTAGTCAATGAACACTCACGCGCAAGCACCCGGACGCAAACTGACTGCGGAATAAGTCATCCAGCCTTTCCTAGAAATACAAATACGAATCTCTGCGTCAGCGGTGACAACTGACTGCGTCCAACGCGACAACTACCGCTACTCAGATGAGCATTGCCGCTACAACATACTGCAGTCCCATTCACCCAAAGGCAGGCACACGGACACACACACACACGGACGGACGGAGGGGCGCACACACACACACACAGGGCTGACCTACATGTAACTGGCCGCACTCCCAGATTGGCCGGCATTCACCCCGGGGGTCGGGTTATGCGAGGAGAGAGAGGGAGCAAGCGAGAGAGAGAGGGAGTGTGTGAGAGCGAGAGAGGGAGAGAGAGTGAGAGCGAGCGAGAGCAGGAGAGCGACGGAGGAGAGCGTTCCAGACTGACCAAGCGACCGACTGACTATCAAAAAGTGGACGCGGGGAAAGAAGGCACGGGGGTCTGTTTTTTTGTCCTTCATTTTGGTTCAACCCCCCCCCTCCTCCTCCAATTGCTGCTGCTTATTCTTCTTCTTTACAAGCGGGAACAAAAGACAAAGAACTTGAAAGGGCTGTGGAATTTATCCTTTTTTCTTCAACCTCTCCCAAACCCCCCCACCCCCCCACACACACACACACACAAAAGGCAGCCATCTCCCTGCATCCTGATTTTGGTCGTCTCCCTCTATTTTTTTCTTCTTCTTCTTCTTCTTCTTCGTCTCTCTCTCTCCCCCGATCGGAGAGTCTCTTTCGTTTCGTGGGGTTGCTGCGAGGGACTGTGCGCTGCGCTGTGTGCTGCGCGCTGCGCGCACGTGTGTGTTGTGTGTGTGTGTGTGTGTGTGTGTGTGTGTGTGTGCCTGCGTGCGTGTGCGCTGTGCCTGCCTGCCTGCGTATATGGACGACGCACATTCGTTTGCACGGTCGTCACCCGGGCGATGGAGACGACTCGGGGCCGGAGTCTAGCAGCCAGCAGGGCAGCAGCCCCCGGATCCCAAGGACAAGCTGAGATCGCGGTGGCCGAGTCGAGCGGCAGCGTGCGGGGTACTGCCGCTGCGTCGGGAGCCTAAAGCGGATTCCAATCTATACCGGGTTGTTTTTTCTTCTTCTTCTTTTTTTTCCTCCTCCGTACGAACAAGGATCAACAAACAAACAAACAACATTCAAGAAAAAACATTCACTCAAAAGGCCTTTTAAAAACCTTTCTATTTCGAAGTGTGGATTTACAAAGAGGGTTCTTCTTGGTCTGGCATTGATTTGTGTTTGACAGCGCGGACGTTAAATGCTTTCTGGGGATGTATGCACCGCTGATGTGAGCATCCCTGCTCGGTGGTCTGTGATTGCAAAAAAAAGGAGCGAAGCTATATATCTCAATTCAAGGACGTGTTATTTTTACTTGAGGTAGGTGTCTATAGTGTTTCAAACCCTCTTTTGCATTCATTCGTAACACCCTGCCCTCCGGTTCAGTCTTGTAATATGGTATTTGGTTTGCTTTACAATGTCTTTCCCTTACACGCGTTGCCAGTGACGGTAGTCCTCACCCCCTCCCTCCCCTGAGTCCATAGAAGAAAAAAAAAGTATTGCTTCATCCAAGATCGGGCAACTCTGCCGTTGGCACCAATCTGCCAATCCTCCTCTCTAACCTAACCCCGCCCCCCCCCCCACCCCCACCCCCGTTCCGCCTCCAAGCCGAGGCCAATCAAACTTCCATTTCCCACCACCCTTAAAAACAGAAAACATCCCATCCCCTATACCCCCCTGTCCCTCCAATCCTCCACCCCCTATCCACACCCCACCCCCCCCCGGATGATGCTGAATTATGAACGTGCCACATCATGAGTCTACTGGGGCGGGTCGCTGTGTGTCGAGCCAGGAAAGCCGCCCTGCTCTGTGTAGTCTTCCTGATGGCGCGAGCATGGAGCAGCTCCTCGCTGGGTGTAGCGGGGGCGGCAGCCCCTCCTCCGGCTCCCCAGGGCTGCCCACCACAGTGCTCCTGCAGTAGCCAGCAGGGGAAGGTGGTATGCACCCGCCGAGGACTTACCCGCGTTCCCCCGGGCATCCCCGCCAACACGCGGCACCTCAATCTGATGGAAAACGCCATCGAGGCGGTGCAGGCGGACTCCTTCCGTCACCTGCACCACCTCGAGGTGCTCCAGCTGGGGCGAAACGCCATACGGCAGATTGAGGTGGGCGCGTTCAACGGACTCACCAGCCTCAACACGCTGGAGTTGTTTGACAACCGCCTGACGGTGGTGCCCAGCGGGGCCTTCGAGTATCTTTCAAAACTGCGGGAGCTTTGGCTGAGGAACAACCCCATTGAGAGCATTCCGTCCTACGCCTTCAACCGGGTGCCATCCCTAATGCGGGCTGGACCTGGGAGAGCTGAGGAAGCTGGAGTACATCTCGGAAGGTGCCTTTGAAGGCCTACAGAACCTTAAGTACCTCAACCTCGGAATGTGCAACATAAGGGGTGAAATGCCCAACTTGAGCCCCCTGAAAGGACTAGAAGAACTGGAGATCTCAGAGAACTTGTTCCCAGAGATAAAGCCTGGCTCCTTCAGAGGCCTGCGTTTTCTGAAAAAGCTGTGGGTGATGAACTCCAAGATCACCGATATCGAGCGCAACGCCTTTGACGACTTGTCATCCTTGGTGGAACTCAATCTGGCCCATAATAATCTTAGTGCTTTGCCATATGACCTTTTCTCCCCACTAAGATATCTGGTGGAGCTGCATCTCCACCACAATCCCTGGAACTGTGGCTGTGAATCCGTGTGGTTGGCCCGCTGGCTAAGGGAATACATCCCCACTAACTCAACCTGCTGTGGCCGCTGCCACTCACCTGCTATCATGAAAGGGCGACAACTCGTGGAAGTAGACAAGGAGGATGCGTCCGGGCTCCAATGTTCGGCGCCCTTCATCGCGGATGCTCCGAGGGACTTGAACATCTCTGCTGAGCGGGTGGCAGAGTTCCGGTGTCGCACCGCGCCGATGTCTTTGGTGCGCTGGCTACTGCCCAATGGAACTGTCCTGACACACGCCACCAGTCACCTGAGAATATCAGTCCTTAATGATGGAACACTTAATTTCTCCAATGTCCTAGTGGCAGACACGGGCACGTACACCTGTATGGTATCCAATGCTGCTGGGAACTCCAACGCTTCGGCCTACCTCAACGTGAGTGCGGCCGAGCTTAACACGTCCAACTTAAGTTACTTCACCACGGTGACTGTTGAGGTCATGGGACCAACCACTGAGATGCCCAAAACCAAGACCTCCACCATAGCTGGTGCTGCAGGCGCTGGATTTGCCGGGGGAGGAGGGAGCCAAGGGACTACAACCACGACTGCCTCCCCTTCTGTCTTCCGTCCAGTCTTCATCTCCACGCCCACTGTACTACTGCAAAGCTCCGACAGCCCACCCGCTGTAGACAAGCCATCGGTGGTACCGGGACCCAAAGGTGCCACCGGGAAGCCAGGCAAGACTGCCCCTAGCCTGGACGAAGTGATGAAGACCACCAAGATCATAATCGGCTGCTTCGTGGCGGTGACCCTGCTGGCTGCCATCATGCTCATCGCCTTCTACAAGCTACGAAAGCGCCACCAACAGAGAAGCACGGTGGCGGCGGCCCGCACCGTAGAGATTATCCAGGTAGACGACGAGGACCTGCCGCCCCCGGCCTCCGCAGCTCAAGAGGCGGCCCTGGCACTGCCCGAGATCCGGGACCACAGCAGCATACACAAACTGAACTTTATGGGCCACAAGTCTGACTACGGCTTCCATAAACCCAAGGCGGAGTATAAACCCCAACCCGATTTCACGCTCCACAAGCCGAAGGCCGAGTATACTACGTACAAACCCACTATGGACTACAGTGCTCAGAAATCCACACCAGATTTCAGCCTTCATCGTCAGAAGGCCGACTACAGCTCATTTAGACCGGACTACAGCACTCACAAGCCGAAAGCGGAGTACAGCCAATTTGATTACGGACTTCGGGAAACCTTCCAAAAGCTAAAACAGACTATAGTCCATTTAAACGCAGATTACAGCACTCATCCAAGACAGAAACCAGACTTTAGTCCTTTCAAAAGAGATTACAGCACCCAGGCCAAAACCAAAACATGACTACAGTCCATTAAAATCAGACTACAATAACACAGACAAATCCGAAAGGCGATTACAGTACCACTTCAAGCCAGACTACAGCACTCACCCAGACCCAAGCTGATTACAGTCCTTACAAACCAGAGTACAGTACCCAGTCCAAACCCAAAATGGACTACAACAACCAGAGATCCACACAGGACATCAGTGGCTACAAGGACCCATACACTCCGCATAGGACGGCGGACTACACTGGCTTCAAGAGCGACTTCAGCCCACAAAAAATGGATTACAGTGCATTCAAGTCCGACTTCAGCCCTCATAACCAGAGACCCAGAATGGAATACAGTCCCCACAAAATGGACTTCAGTCCGAACAAGGGGGAGCACGGGACCGTGAAGGCAAAATACAACACCTACAAACCAACGGGCCACGGGGCGAAATGGACAGAGAACAACGTGGGGAACTCTCTCCCTCGAACCTTACCCAGCGCCATCACGGCTATGGCCGAGCCCTTTGCCGTAAAAACTCACAAGGAGAAAGTACAGGAGACTCAGATTTAACACGGCCCCCCCAAACAAAGGAACACCTGTGGTGACTAACTACCCCCCTCGACCCCCCCACCCACTTCAACCTGCCCACCCCCTTTTTTTCTCCTCCCATCCACCCCCCCACACCTGCCCCCACTTATCTCATAGACCCATGCAATAGAATGCACAACAGGACAGGAATTACGTTTTTTTTGTACAGAGTGCAAAATTATAAAAAGACTGACAATTTATTGTTGTACATGCTTATAAATAAATTATATATATATATATATGGAAAAGTTGAACCTACCATGGGCTGGTGATAGAAAAGCATATTATATTAAAGAAATAAATTGAAACTATTTTCTAACTTGTAACTTCTATTTAAAGAGACGAGTTGTTTAAGATGCTGTCTTTGACACAAATGAGGGTAGTCTTGTTTTAAAAAAAAAAAAAAAAGGGCATTCTGTGTGATTTTTAAACAATGCTACAGAGAATGCAGTAAAAAAAGAAAAAAAGAAACAAAAAAAACAAAACATTTATACCGAGATGACTTTCTTTAAGAAATACAGAAAAAAAAGGGTCCGTGTCGATCTTTACAGGTTCACCTTGTAAAAGCACCATGAATTTGTACTGTGCCAAAATGTTATACATGCAATAAAATGGATTTTTGGAAGAAAAAAAAGAGAGGCATTAGAGAGAGACGTTCTTTAACCCCCCCCCCCCACCGTCCTCCTCCTCTTCTTCTTCATCATCTTCCTCAGAGTGTAGCGCTAGCCGCTAAGCCCGGTGCGTTAGCCACTGCAGTAAGACGCTGCAGCAGCACAGTGAGCCTTTAACCCTGCGCGTGCCGCGTGACTCAGGCAGGCAGTGGCGACGCCGGCAAACGGAGTGAATCATGGTGCAGGGGGGTTAGCGGCCCGAGACACGCGCAAACGCAACAGAACCCCGGCCGTGACGTGTGCGTGTATGTGTGACATCAATGCTGCGGACATGGTCACTGCATCGTGCAAAGAAAATACAATATTTTTGGAGTTAGAGTTCTGGGGAATAGCTCAAGATCGGGATTTTGCTGAATGGGTTTTATGATAAAAAATATACAAAAAAGATGTAATCTGATTTCACCTAATTGAGCCGTGGATCGCATTATGCTTGTGGATTGACTTGTGGCGTGATTCATTGCTGTTTTTTAATTACTCTCGCAGCATTATTAATTGAGTGTCTAATACATTTAGATAGGTGAGGACTTTCGGATGAAAGATCATTCGAGATTTGCGGCTTGCTGACACTTTGCCAAAGAGTGAGAAAAAAAAAAAGAGGGATTCTCATTGTATTAGCAGCTGTTGTGCCTTCATCACTCAGCATGGGGGACTTTATATGATGACAAATGGTTACGGGTCTCGCCGTTAACTGTGCATTCTTCATCTTCGACGTTACCCCCGCCCCTCAATCATAATATAGCCTCACATCGCTCTGCCTAACGCAGAAGGACGACAGACATGCAGTCAGACAGACAAGCGATAAGGCCGGGACGCGTGCACCAGTCTGCCGTGTGTGACCGAGATGAGAGTAATGACAAGCTGAAATCCCCGGGCAGTTCAAGCCTTTGTTGGCACATAGAGGGGTGTGCGTCCATGTGTGTGTGTGTCCATATGTGTGTGTGAGTGTGTGTGTGTGTGTGTCGCCATGTGTCCCTTCGTTTCAAAACCTCACCGAACAAACGTCCAGGAAATTGAAACACAAATTGGAAGGAAAGCAGCAATTTTTCACCTCCAAGGTTACCATGGCGCCGTGAGGTCTGCCTGCCTGCATCTGTGCCGTGGATGCAAAAGGTTAAATTGGCTGGCAAGCAACAAAACAAAACGCAGGAAGTGAACGCAATTCCCTCCGCAGAGAACACTGGTGAGTAAGCAGACGCTAAGAAGACGGTTCAATTTAGTCAACGAACACTCACGCGCAAGCACCCGGACGCAAACTGACTGCGGAATAAAGTCATCCAGCCTTCCTAGAAATACAAATACGAATCTCTGCGTCAGCGGTGGCAACTGACTGCGTCAACGCGACAACTACCGCTACTCAGATCAGCATTGCCGCTACAACATACTGCAGTCCCATTCACCCAAAGGCAGGCACACGGACACACACACACACGGACGGACGGGCACACACACGCACACACACACACACACACACACACACAGGGCTGACCTACATGTAACTGGCCGCACTCCCAGATTGGCCGGCATTCACCCCGGGGGTCGGGTTATGCGCAGTTTGTGCTTCCCTTTGCCCCGCCCCCCCCCCCACCCCTCTCTCTCTATGAACATGGACACACACACACACACACACACATCAAAACACACTGCTAGCCCTATAGTGACAGACCACCCGCACTAAACAAAACCAGGTCACCCGGTACCCCCAAACCATGGGTGATGGTGGTGGTGTCCTCCTGGCTGGTTGTAGAAGCCCTGGGGGGTGGTGGTGGTGGTGGATGATAGAGGGGGAGGGGCTTTGGCATCATGACAGGAGCGGTGGTTAGGCACGACATGACACGGAGCGGGCGTCGTACATGTGACAAGGGCGGCGAGCTGGCGACCCCCCCGAGCCGACGTGTCCCGGAGGTTTGGCCTGGGTTCTGTCCTCTGCCACCACTCCCCTACCCCCCTGTCAGGAGACCGGGTCTGGGTCCGGTACGTCCACCAACGCCCCCCCAGACGCGCGGGTCAAACACCGACATAATCAGAGTGGCGGACGAGGGCAGATCCTCTCGGGAGAAGGAAGTCGTTCCTGTTCGTTTTGAGACGCAAAACTTCAATACGGCGTCGGGAAAAACCATCAAGGCACCTGTGGGCTGACCTCTGGGTTACACCGTCCAGGAGAACCGGAGGGGGGGTCGAAATACAGTCAGACTGACTGGGGGGCTGACAGACCTTGACACAACCTTACCTTAGTGTCAGAGGCGGGGGGCTTAGCGAAACCACAAGATATGGGACATGTTGCTGGCCTTTCCAGTTCAGCTCCCAATAGATGGCTCTCCCCCCCCCCCCGGATGATGCTGAATTATGAACGTGCCACATCATGAGTCTACTGGGGCGGGTCGCTGTGTGTCGAGCCAGGAAAGCCGCCCTGCTCTGTGTAGTCTTCCTGATGGCGCGAGCATGGAGCAGCTCCTCGCTGGGCGTAGCGGGGGCGGCAGCCCCTCCTCCGGCTCCCCAGGGCTGCCCACCACAGTGCTCCTGCAGTAGCCAGCAGGGGAAGGTGGTATGCACCCGCCGAGGACTTACCCGCGTTCCCCCGGGCATCCCCGCCAACACGCGCCACCTCAATCTGATGGAAAACGCCATCGAGGCGGTGCAGGCGGACTCCTTCCGTCACCTGCACCACCTCGAGGTGCTCCAGCTGGGGCGAAACGCCATACGGCAGATTGAGGTGGGCGCGTTCAACGGACTCACCAGCCTCAACACGCTGGAGTTGTTTGACAACCGCCTGACGGTGGTGCCCAGCGGGGCCTTCGAGTATCTTTCAAAACTGCGGGAGCTTTGGCTGAGGAACAACCCCATTGAGAGCATTCCGTCCTACGCCTTCAACCGGGTGCCATCCCTAATGCGGCTGGACCTGGGAGAGCTGAGGAAGCTGGAGTACATCTCGGAAGGTGCCTTTGAAGGCCTACAGAACCTTAAGTACCTCAACCTCGGAATGTGCAACATAAGGGGTGAAATGCCCAACTTGAGCCCCCTGAAAGGACTAGAAGAACTGGAGATCTCAGAGAACTTGTTCCCAGAGATAAAGCCTGGCTCCTTCAGAGGCCTGCGTTTTCTGAAAAAGCTGTGGGTGATGAACTCCAAGATCACCGATATCGAGCGCAACGCCTTTGACGACTTGTCATCCTTGGTGGAACTCAATCTGGCCCATAATAATCTTAGTGCTTTGCCATATGACCTTTTCTCCCCACTAAGATATCTGGTGGAGCTGCATCTCCACCACAATCCCTGGAACTGTGGCTGTGAATCCGTGTGGTTGGCCCGCTGGCTAAGGGAATACATCCCCACTAACTCAACCTGCTGTGGCCGCTGCCACTCACCTGCTATCATGAAAGGGCGACAACTCGTGGAAGTAGACAAGGAGGATGCGTCCGGGCTCCAATGTTCGGCGCCCTTCATCGCGGGATGGCCCGAGGACTTGAACATCTCTGCTGAGCGGGTGGCAGAGTTCCGGTGTCGCACCGCCCCGATTGTCTTTCTGTGCGCTGGCTACTGCCCAATGGAACTGTCCTGACACACGCACCAGTCCCTAGAATATCAGTCCTTAATGATGGAACACTTAATTTCTCCAATGTCCTAGTGGCAGACACGGGCACGTACACCTGTATGGTATCCAATGCTGCTGGGAACTCCAACGCTTCGGCCTACCTCAACGTGAGTGCGGCCGAGCTTAACACGTCCAACTTAAGTTACTCACCACGGTGACTGTTGAGGTCATGGACCAACCACTGAGATGCCCAAACCAAGACCTCCACCATAGCTGGTGCTGCAGGCGCTGGATTTGCCGGGGGAGGAGGGAGCCAAGGGACTACAACCACGACTGCCTCCCCTTCTGTCTTCCGTCCAGTCTTCATCTCCACGCCCACTGTACTACTGCAAAGCTCGACAGCCCACCCGCTGTAGACAAGCCATCGGTGGTACCGGGACCCAAAGGTGCCACCGGGGAAGCCAGGCAAGACTGCCCCTAGCCTGGACGAAGTATGAAGACCACCAAGATCATAAATCGGGCTGCTTCGTGGCGGTGACCCTGCTGGCTGCCATCATGCTCATCGCCTTCTACAAGCTACGAAAGCGCCACCAACAGAGAAGCACGGTGGCGGCGGCCCGCACCGTAGAGATTATCCAGGTAGACGACGAGGACCTGCCGCCCCCGGCCTCCGCAGCTCAAGAGGCGGCCCTGGCACTGCCCGAGATCCGGGACCACAGCAGCATACACAAACTGAACTTTATGGGCCACAAGTCTGACTACGGCTTCCATAAACCCAAGGCGGAGTATAAACCCCAACCCGATTTCACGCTCCACAAGCCGAAGGCCGAGTATACTACGTACAAACCCACTATGGACTACAGTGCTCAGAAATCCACACCAGATTTCAGCCTTCATCGTCAGAAGGCCGACTACAGCTCATTTAGACCGGACTACAGCACTCACAAGCCGAAAGCGGAGTACAGCCAATTTGATACGGACTTCGGGAACCTTCCAAAAGCTAAAACAGACTATAGTCCATTTAAACCAGATTACAGCACTCATCCAAGACAGAAACCAGACTTTAGTCCTTTCAAAAGAGATTACAGCACCCAGCCAAAACCAAAACATGACTACAGTCCATTAAAATCAGACTACAATACACAGACAAATCCGAAAGGCGATTACAGTCCATTCAAGCCAGACTACAGCACTCACCCCAGACCCAAGCCTGATTACAGTCCTTACAAACCAGAGTACAGTACCCAGTCCAAACCCAAAATGGACTACAACAACCAGAGATCCACACAGGACATCAGTGGCTACAAGGACCCATACACTCCGCATAGGACGGCGGACTACACTGGCTTCAAGAGCGACTTCAGCCCACAAAAAATGGATTACAGTGCATTCAAGTCCGACTTCAGCCCTCATAACCAGAGACCCAGAATGGAATACAGTCCCCACAAAATGGACTTCAGTCCGAACAAGGGGGAGCACGGGACCGTGAAGGCAAAATACAACACCTACAAACCAACGGGCCACGGGGCGAAATGGACAGAGAACAACGTGGGGAACTCTCTCCCTCGAACCTTACCCAGCGGCATCACGGCTATGGCCGAGCCCTTTGCCGTAAAAACTCACAAGGAGAAAGTACAGGAGACTCAGATTTAACACGGCCCCCCCAAACAAAGGAACACCTGTGGTGACTAACTACCCCCTCGACCCCCCCACCCACTTCAACCTGCCCACCCCCTTTTTTCTCCTCCCATCCACCCCCCCACTTATCTCATAGACCCATGCAATAGAATGCACAACAGGACAGGAATTACGTTTTTTTGTACAGAGTGCAAAATTATAAAAAGACTGACAATTTATTGTTGTACATGCTTATAAATAAATTATATATATATATATATGGAAAAGTTGAACCTACCATGGGCTGGTGATAGAAAAGCATATTATATTAAAGAAATAAATTGAAACTATTTTCTAACTTGTAACTTCTATTTAAAGAGACGAGTTGTTTAAGATGCTGTCTTTGACACAAATGAGGGTAGTCTTGTTTTAAAAAAAAAAAAAAAGGGGCATTCTGTGTGATTTTTAAACAATGCTACAGAGAATGCAGTAAAAAAGAAAAAAAGAAACAAAAAAAACAAAACATTTATACCGAGATGACTTTCTTTAAGAAATACAGAAAAAAAAGGGTCCGTGTCGATCTTTACAGGTTCACCTTGTAAAAGCACCATGAATTTGTACTGTGCCAAAATGTTATACATGCAATAAAATGGATTTTTGGAAGAAAAAAAAACCCAGAGAGGCATTAGAGAGAGACGTTCTTTAACCCCCCCCCCACCGTCCTCCTCCTCCCCCTCTTCTTCTTCGTCTTCTTCTTCATCATCTTCCTCAGAGTGTAGCGCTAGCCGCTAAGCCCGGTGCGTTAGCCACTGCAGTAAGACGCTGCAGCAGCACAGTGAGCCTTTAACCCTGCGCGTGCCGCGTGACTCAGGCAGGCAGTGGCGACGCCGGCAAACGGAGTGAATCATGGTGCAGGGGGGTTAGCGGCCCGAGACACGCGCAAACGCAACAGAACCCCGGCCGTGACGTGTGCGTGTGTGTGTGACATCAATGCTGCGGACATGGTCACTGCACGTGCGAGTGTGGATCGTGCAAAGAAAATACAATATTTTTGGAGTTAGAGTTCTGGGGAATAGCTCAAGATTGGGAATTTGCTGAACGGGTTTTATGTTAAAAAAATATACAAAAAAGATGTAATCTGATTTCACCTAATTGAGCCGTGGATCGCATTATGCTTGTGGATTGACTTGTGGCGTGATTCATTGCTGTTTTTTTAATTACTCCCGCGGCATTATTAATTGAGTGTCTAATACATTTAGATAGGTGAGGACTTTTGGATGAAAGATCATTCGAGATTTGCGGCTTGCTGACACTTTGCCAAAAAAAAAAAAAGAGGGATTCTCATTGTATTAGCAGCTGTTGTGCCTTCATCACTCAGCATGGGGGACTTTATATGATGACAAATGGTTACGGGTCTCGCCGTTAACTGTGCATTCTTCATCTTCGACGTTACCCCCGCCCCTCAATCATAATATAGCCTCACATCGCTCTGCCTAACGCAGAAGGACGACACACACACACACACACACACACACACACACAGGCAAGGCTGCCGCAGTTCCCCCCCCCCCCCCGCCACCCAGCTCCCTTTTCGCTGGGCCTCGGCGTAAGCAGGTTCCCGCTCATCCGTCTCCTCCAGCGCTACGTAACAACCCCAGGGACGAGTGAGCAGCGAGCGGAGCGAGCTGCTGCTGCCCGCTCGCTCCACCACCACCACCACCGGCAGCAGCAGCAGCAGCAGCAGCTCATTTGCATGCAAGGAGGGACGGGGGAGAGCAGCGCAGGTGGGGCGAGGTGGAATGGAAGGAGAAAAAACTAGGATGAGAAAACTAAAAAAGAACAAAGTGACACCGCGAGGGCCGGCTGGCGGGCGGGAGCGGGATGGGACGGGCGGCGGCAGCAGCAGATCAAGGTTAAGCAGGACGATAGTGGCAGGAGGCGTTTGTGGGGACGGCGCGAGGATTCGGGTCGTAAAAGGTTGCATTGAAATGTGGAGGAAAAAATAGCCACCAGCTGTTGAAGGGACACGCAGGGGGAGGGGGGTGTGGCCTTCAGGGCCTTCTGCCAGAAATACTGTGCCGTCGTGTTGCCGAAAACCTAGCCGAAGAGTTGTGTTGCTTAAGCCTGACCAAGTAGTAGTGTTGCTTAAACCTAACCCAGTAGTTGTGTTGCTTAAACCTATCCAAGTAGTTGTGTTGCTTAAGCCTGACCAAGTAGTGGTGTTGCTTAAACCTAACCCAGTAGTTGTGTTGCCTAAACCTAGCCGAAGAGTTGTGTTGCTTAAACCTGACCCAGTAGTTGTGTTGCTTAAACCTGACCCAGTAGCTGTGTTGCTTAAACCTGGGGGGGGGGGGGCAGTGCAAGGATGCCTGCAGGGGTCAGAGGTCAACATGTCACAGCGAGGGGGGCGGGGGTAGAAGAGAAGCTTAAAGGTGTTTCGATGTGTCTAACCAGCCGTGAAGAGCAATGCAAGTTGAAGAGTCTGGTTCTATTACTTTCAAAGTATGCCTTCAAAGATTAAGTAGTGTTGGGGAGGGCAGGGTGAGACGGGGGTTATGGTGAGAAAGGTACTTTCTCACAGGTGCCCCGGTGAATTATTGACAGGGATGGCATCGTTTACAGACAAAAATATGCCTGCATGTTTACTTTCCGTCCCGTTTTGCATGCTCACGCACAAAGCGAAGCATCCTGAGGTGAACCTTAAAGTGGGCCAGTGTTTTGGCGCATGTGGTCCGTATTTTTAGTCACCCTCTTAAGGCGAGCATCTGTGTGTTTGCTGCGTAGTAGGCTGCGTGGAACACACCAGCACAGTGTGTTTCTTACAGTGCGTAGCATGTGTGGAAAACACGTTTGAAGTGTGCAGACAATTAATCACAACCCACTGCAACAACAAGGGAAGGCAAAAACGTTTTTCAGAGTTCCACCCCCCCTGGAGAACAGCAGAATTGCGTCCAATGCATCGAAGGGAGGGGGGTGGGAGTGCAGACCTGCAGATCAACCGCTGTGTAGAGGGGGGGGGGCAATCAAATGGCGCAGGGCAGATGGAAAGACACACACACACACACACACACACACACACAGCAAAAGGGTGTAGCTGTGTATGCTAGGAGCAGAGAAAGCGAGAGGTAGAGTACTACTGCGTCACGGTGCCTTGTGGGGACCCTGCCGGGAGGTTGGCGCTGTGCCCCCGCCGCCCATAGCTGCTGTCATCCTACTGGGATAAATATAACCCACTGCAGTCAGGGTACCCGGGCACCGCCAGCCAGTGCAGTGCAGCGCAGCGCAGCAGCGCGACCGGACACTGAGGCGAAACATCAGCCGGGATCAGATCAAGCATGCGCACATCCTCTCACTCACATCCCCTCTCTCCCCTCCGTCTCCATCTCGCTGTTGATGACTCACGGCCCAGCCAGCCAGCCCCTGGACATGTGAGCGTTTATGTATACTGTATATCGTTTCGTAATCTCTCGTTCTCTCCCACCTCCCCCCACTCCCATCCCATCCCACACACCCCCACCTCCACCCTCCCTCTCTCCCTCCCCCCTCACCTTCACCCTCCCCCCCCGTCCCATCCCACACACCCGCAGACCCCAGAGATACACGGACGCACCGGCTCACCAGCAAATTGTAAATGTAGCGTAGCGTAGCGTAGCATACATAGTGCTGGCAAATAAATAAAAAGGCGTAGGAGGGAGAGAGGACTTTCTCCGGTTGTCACAGAGTAGCAGGTGTGGGAGTTTTAACACTCAAATTAAAACAAATAGCGCAGCGTACGTGTGTGTGTGCCTGTGTACCTATGTGTGTGTGTGTGCTGTGTGTGTGTGTGCGCTCAGGCACACACACACACACACACAGCACACACAGTGCACCCCGCTCTGTTCTGCATGCAAATCCAAATGCCTGAACGCGTGAACAACAAGAGAAGTGTCCGGACCAGGGCCCGTAGTGCTGCTGCGTGATGGCATTTCATCCAGTGGAGGCCATCGCAACAGTGGAGGCCAAGTCGTCTCGTGTCTCCGTCTGTGTTGCTGCCGCATCAACGCCGCCATGACCGCCACGCCATCACCACCGCATGTGCTGATCTGTGCTTTATTTAGTGGGGCGGACGAGCGGTTTCGACGACGCTTTCGGCATGCTAATGGTTGATTAGGGGGAGAGGGAGGGAGGGGGATGGTGGATGGGGAATGGGGGTCGCTCAGACGGGCCGATGTCAGGCGGGAACACGGGAGCCCGACACAAAGAAGTCAAAAGTCCCCCGGAGACAAAGGGAAGGGGGGAAGCATCCATGGGAAACATCCCCCCCCCCCCCACACACCCCCCCCCGGGCCTTCTCCTTCCGTTGGCTGCTCCTCTCTCTCCTGGCATTCCGCATACTTCATTAGCAATCATGGGGCCACTCAATACGAGCGCAACGCTACAGAAACACACAGAGAGCCGGCTAGCTGCAGCCAGAAGAGGAGGAGGAGGAGGAGGAGCAGCAATATAATTACTCAGGGAAGAGAAGAGAAGAGGGGAGGAGGAGGAGGAGTAGAGGAGGGGGAAGATGGGGAGGGAGGGGTGACGGAACACGAGGTAAGGAGGTGAGATGGCATGGGGGAGGGAGGAAAAGTGCTAAGGAAGCAAACAAGGTAGAAGCAGCAGCAGCAGCACAGGCCGATCACGTGTGAACAACAGAGGTGTGTGTGTGTGTGTGTGTGTGTGTGTGTGTGTGTGTGTGTGTGTGTGTGTGAGTCTATAAAGGAAGGAGGAGAAGAGAAGAGGAGGAGAGGACAGAGGAGAGAGAGGAGACAGGAGGGAGGAGAGAAGCGAGGAGAGGACAGAGAGAAAGGCAGCAGGAGATTAACGCAGAGAAACAAAAAAGGTACAAATAAAATCACAATTATAATGAAAAACAGGGAGACAAATTAAGATGGAGAGCACCCAAAAAGGTCAACCAGAAACCAGAAAACAAAATGTAGAAAAACCTAGAAAAAGGGAGGAGAAGGAGGAGAGAGAGAGAAGGAGAGAGGAGAAGTCGGAGCCCTGGAGCGGGAGGGAGGGAGGGAGGGATGGAGAGGGAGGGAGGACGAGGACGTGGGAACAGCGAAAGCGATGCAATAGTGCCAGCTAGGGATGGAAGGGGGGATATAGTGTGTGCAGCCAGCTCAGCTCAGCGGCGTGATTGGTGGACACCACAGGAGGTGTCAGGGTGACGGAGGGGGGACTGGAATGTTGGCGGCGGCGCCGTTGCCACGGCGACGCATACAGTAGCATACAGTTAAGCGACGGGATGTGCTGATAGCATTAATGGAGTGCACCGCGGGGGGTACTTCTGAGAGGCAGGGGGGAGGGAGATGAGGGCAGGAGGGAGGGAGGGAGGGCGGGGGGGAAACGAGAGGTCAGCATAAATGGAAGAGACGCCCGGTTGCGTTCCCGTCCCTCGACTTTGCCGATGCGGGTCAAAGTCAGGCATGCCACCAGAACCTCCCCCCTCTCCCTCCTCTCACCCCCCCATGGTCTTTTTCTGAAGTACGAGAAGGCAATTAAGCACATTCAGGGTCTAAAATAAGCAGTAGATGTGAAGGGAAAAAACCTAGCCTACTTTTTTTGTGTTATTTTTTTTTGTTGCTACATCGTCAGGAATACCAATAGACTTGGCAGCTCAGAAAACCCGGAATGGAGCGGCGACTTTGGAAACAAACGTTGTCATTTAAATGCAGGCCGTGTCCATATACATGTGTGCGTGGGCTTGTGTGTGTGTGTGTGTGTGTGTGTGTGTGTGTGTGTGTGTGTGTGTGTGTGTGTGTGTGTGTGTGTGTGTGTGTGTGTGTGTGTGTGTGTGTGTGTGTGTGTGTGTGTGTGTGTGTGTGTGTGTGTGTGTGTGTGTGTATTCTGAGCAGGCCTGGGAGCATGCATCCATGTGAGTCAACATGAGTCAGGACCAGAGTGCTGTTCAGAGTGCCCATCCCCCTACAGACAGACAGATAGACAGACAGAGAGAGAGACAGGCGGTGAGCAAAGGAGACAGACAGAAAGAGAAAGAGAAGGAGAGAGAGAGAGAGACAGGCCGGGTGAGCAAAGGAGACAGACAGAGAGAGAAGAGAAGGAGAGAGAGAGAGACAGAGAGAGACAGACAGAGAGAGAGAGAGAGAGAGAGATACGACATGCCACGAGCCCATTCTTCCACTGTGCAATCATTCACTCGCAAGGGTCCTGTTGTGGGGTAGAACAATGGATAATTGACGATGTATATATTGAACGTAATGTATGGATCATAAATAATATCACTGTATGATAGGCAGCCACCCACACGAGTCAGCACTATGCACTATGCGCATGGAACCACGTGGGCCCCTATGTGCACGAACCACGTGGAATATTAATAACACCGGATTATGAATCTGGGTGCTACAAATGCTGCTCTGCAGGGCTGTAATGAGCAGAAAAGTGGAGCAGGAAAGGTCCGTGAGTCAATACGATGCACGTTGCCAGATAGAAAAAACAAGACAACAAGAAAGTAAATAATTTAAGCTAAAAGCGTACACACATTTGTACCGTCTTCTAATGTCAAGTATAATCTCGGTGAGGTCACCCACACGTGAAAGAAAGGGCAGGGAAATAAAAATACATAAAGTAAAATCAATCAGAATGGGACAGTAGTGGGGAGAGAGGGGGGCTATTCAAAGGCGTCCGGATTCAAGATGGCGGAGGACGACCATCGGTGACGTCACATGCTGTGTGAGTAATGCCCCCAGAGATGGAGGAGAAGGAGGGGGAGGCGGCATGAAGAAGATCTGCATGGTGGAATATAAAGGTTAGCGTAGCATCATAGAACTATGTGCCTGCTTGTGTATGTGTGCATGCGCCCGTGTGTGTGTGTGTATGCACGCCTGTGTGTGTGCATGGTCGGGTCAGCCATCATCTTTACAGACCAAACAAATCAATAGCTGGCCACTCTGCGCGGTGTGTGCGTGTGTCTGTGCGTGTGTGTGTGTGTGCGTGTGTGTGTGGTGTGTGTCTGTGTGTGTGTGTGTGTGTGTGTGTGAGAATCTCCCCTACTTTTTATTGGCGCCCCGGTCTTTAGTACCGGCAGGCACTCCTGGAAGCTGTTGACAACCGCTATTTTCTCAATAGCGGTGAGAACTGCACCGCAGAGGAGGAGAGCTGTTGAGGTTATAGCTTTAAAAACAGTGTTTGGGTCTCAAGCTAAAATGTTTGGGGAACATTTCCATGTTACTTTGGACTAGCATGTATGAAGTTGTGAGGAAGTGGGGGGTGGGAGATCTCTGTAAAAGTAGACAGTCTGAAAGGCTTCTCCAGAGTAGGTAGGTTCCTATTGGCTGTGCAGCGTTGACCCAGCCAATGTGGCCTGTGTGTGGGTCAGTGTTTTCTAAAAGCTTTACGACCGCCACAGCGGTTCAGATCCCTTGTTTTTCTCCACTTCAATACAAGTTTGCATTACGATGAACGTTTTCCAGGGTTTACCAAACCCTTTAGAATGGAAATAAATCACAGAGCAAACACAGGCTGCCTTCAGACTGCCCCTTTAAAAACCCATTTTGGTGCTGCAGACCCAACGGGGGGGCGTCGTTGTGGCGACACCGCCATCCATAACCATTACGCTCACGGGGTCCAACACTTGGAGAAATAACACAGACGCCGTGACTTAAGCTACAGTGTGCGTGTGAATACGTGTGGGTGTGTGTGCCCGTGTGTGTGTCCATGTGCATGTGGGACACCAATGAGCCACACCCCCCTGTGGGGGCGGAGCCCTGCCAAGACAAGCCTATTAATAGCTCAGAGGAAGAATGACACACCGGTGATGATGTGGGAGGCGGAGAAGAGGGGAGGGAGGGGGGCAGAGACAGGGGCAAGCGAGCACCACGAGGCTGAGGATATAAAAAGCGAGTGAGCCGTTAACCCAGCGCCGTTGTGCAAATCACAGGTGAGGTCCTCCTGAAGCTGTCCCACAGAGAAGCCTGATTAAAAAAGCCTCAGTACGGCAACGGCACATCACCGGCACCCCCACAGGACCATTGTGTCAGTATGTGCATTGCAACATTATTCTGAAATCCAGCGGTCCTAGTCCAATTCTAAGTGATATTATTTAGTGCCAAGACGTACAAACACACAAGTTAGTGCTAGGGTTAGGAGAGGGAAGGTGAACAGGAGGGTCTTGAGTCTCTTGCGGAAGCTGGTCAGCTCTTTAGAAGAATCAACAGTTTACTCTAAAACTAGATTACTAGATTAATTTAAACGTCAGCTTTGTGGGGACTAGCCTACACCACCCCTCTTAAGAACAGCCCAACAGGCAACTTTCCAGACGTGGTTCTCCAGTGACAGGTGAGCGCCGTACTCTGAGACGGAGAACACCATGAGCTCATTAATAGAATGGGCCCCCTCCCTGCCCACCTGTGGGACCCTTCACAGGCCCCGCCCCCACCCCACACACATACCCACACAGACAGACACACCATTACCCGCCGAACACGAGACACAGATAATTGGATCTCCCTCTCTCTCTCTCTCTCCTGCAATGAATTCTACTATAATGCCGTTCAGAGAGCACCAGCTGCAAACGTGATTACTCTGAGATAATGTACATACTGTAACACACGCGCACACACACGCGATAAGCATTGAGATGGCTATGCCCGACACACACACACACAACACACGGAACATGCACGCTTTTAGCTAACAGGATTTTGTGTTCTAGAGGGGGGGAGGAGAGGAGGAGGGAGGAGAGGAGCCGTGAGGAGGTTGCGGCCCACCCATCTCTCCCCCGCCGCCTTAGAAGATGATCCTGGGAGTGTGTGTGTGTGTGTGTGTGTGTGTGTGTGGGGAGAGAAGACAAACAGAAGGTGGGAGAAGGAGAGAGGTGGGGGGAGGGGGGGGACTCGGGGGAGTAGAGAGTTGGCAAAACGCTCGCACTCTAACTTGGTTGGCAGAGACGCTGGCGAAACTGTTTGCTCACAGCGCTACACGCATCCATTAGGCATTGTGTGTGTGTGTGTGTGTGTGTGTGTGTGTGTGTGTGTGTGGTGTGTGGTGTGTGTGTGTGTGTGTGTGTGTGTGTGTGTGTAGCAGGGGTAGGTACAGGGACTCGCGCAGCGGTGGCCAACATTACCGAGGAGGTGGCAGACAAACAATACGGAGCGGCCATATTGTATACAATTACATCGTGGCACGAGAGTTTAGCAACGGGCCGTGTGTGTGTGTGTGTGTGTGTGTGTGTGTGCTGTGCGTGTGTGTGTCTGTGTGTGCGCGCGCGTGCGTGTGTGTGTGTTGTGTTTGCCACATATGTTCCTGCCCCTTATTGGAACATTTAATTTCAAATAAAAACCAAAGACTTTGCTTCTGGTCATTCCTTGTTACACCGAGCATCTTCCTGTAACCCTGCAAGCCCATTGGGCATCTCACAACAGGGTTTTATTTCATACACACACATGCGCGCACACACACACACACACACCTGGAGCGTCTTCCCACAAAGCGATGTGTCACATGACATGAGCGCGTTCGCCAAATTGGCTGCGAGTGTCAAACGCATGCGTGGCTCAAGAGGGGCCGTTGGATCAAACACACACACTCACTCTAAACTAATTGCAGGTGTGTGTGTGTGTGTGCGCGTGTGTGTGTGTGTGTAACCCCAGGTGAGCGTGTTAAAGGTACAGTTACGCCGAATTATACAAAGTGGCTCAGTGTCTCCGGCTCCATTAGGAAGAGGAGGAGGAGGGTCGTCTTCATCAGTCACCATATGCTCTCACACACCTCTGCCAATTACAGCTGATGGGCTCACCCCTCACTCCCCCACCCACCCACCGCCGGCCACATGCTACCCCCACTGACCCACAGAGAGAGAGCGAGAGCGAGAGAAAGAGAGAGAGAGATAGAGAGGGAGACCGAGAGGAAGAGAGAGAGATGCACACCACCAGAAACAGGTAATGACTGCTGTGGTTCTTCTTGGTTTCTAGACGACAGAGAGTGGGCATGTATGTATATATAGATATCTATATATCTATATATACATACATCCCCAATGGTTGATTTGCACGATTGTCTGTCTCTGTGCTAAATCACGAGAAGCGAGAGATGGAACGTCGGTGTGGAGCAACCACCGTGTTGTCAAGGGAACCATCAGCCAGCGGCGCCCTGGAGTTTGTCTCTGTGTGTGCACGCGCGCACACGCACACACACACACACACACCCCAAAACAAAATGGTTATAAAACCCACAAAGCATCTCCCGTCCGTAGCGCAATTGCAATGAAAACACCGTTTCATATCCTTTCCAACACAGGCACGTCTAAATTAAGCATATTCCTTTACTGGTGGAAAAGCAAACAAAGTAAAGTAACTACCAGAACATGAACTGAAGTAACACCAAAACAATACAGTGACTACCGAAACATTTAAGAAAGGAGAAAATGAAAGCATCCCCTTCTGACCCCCTTTTGCGGACATCTCGGATCGATCCCATCAGCAGCTCATGGTGGCGACGAGACAGACACACAGACAGGCAGACAGAGAGACAGAGAGAGAGACAGACAGAGAGGGCAGCTGTGTGTTTTTATTGACTAGCCTTCAATCAAAACGCTGCGTCGATGACGAGCCATTATACATTCCCGCCTCGGACACATCGACGAACTGTCGACGTCGCCTTTTGTCAGACTTCCCCAAACTGCAATGATTTATTTCCACCGCGAGGAGATGCGAGCAGGATTCTGTCCCTCTCTCCCCAGTCAAAAGCCCGGCGTGGCACCAGTTTGAAAGTGTTTTGCGTCGTGGATTACAAACACCTCGTGGGCACCTGCTCTACTCAATCCCTCTGTGGGGGGATTGTGGGTATTTTGTGTGTTTGTGTGTGTGCGTGTGTTAACCCCCTTTCCAGGTTCAGACTGCTCAAATCGAGCCTCTGTGGTGACTGAGAGGCGGGGTTGATCGCGAGGAGAAAATGTGTACACATTTAAAATCCACGGGGCTGTTACCCACCCACACACACCAGGCACCCACACCGGTGATAAACGATGGGCATTCTGCATCGGGGTGCGAGTGTGTGCGAGTGTGTGCGAGTGTGTGTGTGTGTGTGTGTGTAATACCATGTGGGGAAATGAATACACTCGTCACATAATTTAACTTTCATCAGATAATTATTTTCCCGGCCCTCCTCAGATCCGAGCATTTTACGGTTTAATTTCACCCGGGGAGGCTCCACACGCTCTGGGAAAGTGACCCGTGTGTGTAATCGTCGTCGGGAGTTTGACAACGGAACGCACAACACACAGCTTCGGGGCACGCAAACAAGTCAAGTGGTAACGGCGCAATATCGACGCACCACGACGAGGCTCAACGTAAGCCAATCGCGGCTAACGATCGCGGTGTTGTCGCCGAGTCGCCCCAATCGCTCAAACCTTAATCGCCGATATCGGTGTTAACGTTTAACGCTTTCCAACCGAGGCTTGTGTGTCGGGAGGTGCGTTCGATACCAGAGGAGGGAGGGCGGGGGGTGTCTAGGGACCGATTTGGGCCGCAGAGTCATAAAGAGGACAACCTGGGGGGAGGGGGCTTGCATTTACCTTTTTCCACAGGGATAGTTCTCTTAACTACAGGCTAGTGGAGGACCCCTGGGGCCCTTCACCCAGCACAATTTTTTTTTATGCCTACCAGCAAGGTCTCTCTCTAGAGAGAGAGAGACCTTGCGATGCATTATTCACGAGGTGTACTCCACACCGAACAAGCAAAGAAAGCGAACAAGACAACGGCGACATATGGGGGCATGGGCAAGTGGGCGGCGCCCCGCAAACAAACAACCCTCGGATTTGTCGTTTCACGCTCGCGTCGGAAAGCAAAGCCACACTCTGACACAAGGGGGATGTCATAGCAAGAGGTGAGGGCGAGAGAGAGACAGAGAGAGAGCATGAGAAGGGGGGGGGAGATGAAGGGGAGAGACCGGTGAGGACAACTCATCATCACTGCAAGGGGGCGAAATAATTTTTTTTATTCAGATTGCAGAAGACCTGTATACCACACGTTCAAACTGAAACCTGAACCCACGAGTGCGTTAAATACCCCCACTGCTCTCCGGGCCAATAATTTAGGAGGCAAACGGAAAAAGCGGGAAAATAGGTGTGCGATTATCTTCCTTCTGACAGCGTAATTAGAGATCGCACACGAGGAAGCCAGCGCGCTGGCAGCGCAGCATGCGAGGCTAACAGGCTAACGGTTCAACGGCCCCCGCTCCAGGTGTCGCCAGGACGACGGCAGCTACATCTTCAGCCGACAAGTCGCAGTCACCAGCCAACCAGCAAGCCAGCCAAAGAGTAATATGTACGCTGCAATTATAATGTATACACAAACGACAACGCATACATAAATCGGGCATGTTGGGAACTTTCTGTCTGCCACATCATGCGCGTCGACAAGTGTACACCGATGAAGCCGGGTACACTGTAAATATAACGTGTACAAATTACAATAAACACATATTTTTGGAATGTAGAACGTTCCGACAGCCATATTGTGCATGTCGACTGTACACTATATATACACACACACACATGCACACACACACACAACTAAATCACTGCGGGTGACTCAGAAGGTTGGCACAGACACCATTATTTCATTAGCGTGCTAACTAAAGGAGAACGGTTATTAGGCCCGCCCCCCTCAGAGGAGACGCTCGGCCGAGAGAGAGAGAGAGAGAGAGAGAGAGAGAGAGACCTCGCTATGCATTATTCATGAGAGAGAGAGAGAGAGAGAGAGAGAGCGAGACAAGGAGAGAGACTCTTCTTTGAGTCTGTGACTTTGGCAATAGTGTTTTATCATTCATGCCAATAAAGCAAATTGAATTGAATGGAGAGAGACCAGTCTGCTAGAAACCGGGTCTAATTCCCAGGAGTCCTGGCGTCACGGAGGACAGCCAACCCAAAACAACAGAACCAGGAAGCCGTGGTGCGCGTGGATTAAGGCGGGAGAGGTGTGTGTGTACGAGTATGTGTGTGCATGCATGTGCGAGTGTGTGTGCGGTCGGGAGACGATTGTGACGACCCAGACTGAATGGAGTTCAAAGAGGGCCAACGCTGCCCACCACACATTAGTTCATTACAGCCCCCCTCCCCCTCCATCCTTATCTCACTCTGGGAACGACCTTCCTCCCCCTCCCTCCTTCTCCTCCCTCCCCTCTTTCCGGCGGCTGGAGTCTTTGCAGTTTGCAGTAGAAGTGCTCGAACATCCGTCTGTTAACGGTCAAGAACACACGCACCAGCGCAGGAGCCCCCCCTGGGTGTGAGCAGGTAGGCAACGCACACGTTTTTTTTCGTCACTTGTGTCACCGCGAGTGACGCAATCCCTCGGAAACGGTGAGTAATGCTGCGGTTATTTCGTCGGGGCGGCACCACCGGCGGCGCGTTTGTTATGGAAATCCTCGGACGGGCCAAGACAATGAACTCTAATGTCTAATTTACAAGGTCCGTCCCTGCATCCCTGAAAACCCAAAAGCTAACGGCACGCTGGTCATGGTGATCGGAGGTGACATTAATATTGACGACCGGCGCTGCAAGAGACAGAGTTTGAGGTTTAGGTGGTCTTCTTCTTCTCCTTCTTCTCCTTCTTCTTCTTCTTGGGGGCCTTTAAGAGAGCCTACTATGTCGGACACACACTCCCGATGCCGCACACACCGCAAACAAACACGTGGATCGCCGTGGAGACTGCCTAGAATGCACGCTGGGAACAGATTTAACGGTGTTGTTCAAGGATTAGGAGAGCGAGAGAGAGAGAGAGAGACTAGATGTTTGCTGCTGAGTGTGCTGAAGTCATAATCCAAGGAAGTAAATAACATCGGAGAGAACAAGAGAGCGAGACACACACAAATAGAGAGACAGAGGCCAAGAGAGATAAAGGTAGAGCGAGAGAGATAGGTTTATAAATAGAGACCGAATAAAATCGGGGGGGGGGGGGGGTCTCTCCTCGCACGGCACGCCAGATTAATTATGCGTGACTGCATCAGGAGAAATTAGGATATGCCTGTGTGTCTCTCCAGAGGGGGGGGGGGGGAAGAAGAGAGAGAGAGAGAGAGAGAGAGCGAGAGCGAGAGAGAGAGAGAGAGAGAGAGAGAGAGAGAGAGAGAGAGAGAGAGATGGACATGCGGGGAGGAGGGAAGGGACAGCGAAGGGAGGAGGAAGAGGGTATGGTGTCAGGAAGTGTCGGTCACAGACTTAAAACTGGAGGGCAAGACGGAAGACGGAAAAGGGGATTAGGGAAGGAGGGGGGAGAGAGAGAGAGAAAGCGAGAGAGAAAGAGCACTAACAAGAGAACAGAGGCCTGATGAAGAGGATAGCGATGAGGAAGGCACCACTGCAGTACCCCCACCTCTCAGTGTTAACCAGGCCAACGCCCGCGGCTAGAGAGCGACTCGGCTAATTATAGCGGATAGCAATGTGAACGGAGGGGGGGGGAGCGACATGGACCTCGTCACCTTCATCAAACACACCCCCAAGACCCCCGCGCTCCAGTAAGGGGTTCGGTAATTTTGTCCCCTCATCGACTCATTGTTGTAAAGACGCATTCGGAGTCAAATCGACGAGTTGCACATCTAATCTTATCGAGGCAAAACGCCGGGTGGCAATTATAAAAGGCCGGTGCACATTATTGATCGGGTCTTAATTAGGGATGTTCCGTCCACGGCAGATTTCCCCGGTGGTTAACCGGACCTTTGGTGAACTAAACAACAACATTATGAGATTCCAAAAGCTCAAAAAGGTTCGGAAAAACATTGTTTCATATCTCAGCTGAGATGCTAGTCCCAAAAAAGACATTTCGCCGACTAGCTACTAGCGACTTGTGGTGGCGGGATGATTTATGACACTGGCGCGCGACATTCACTCAAGGGCTCCAAACAACTTGTGTGTAATTAAACGGGCCATTCGTGGGCGAACCAACCGCCTAATGTTGCTCTGATGAGAAGCGATAAAGCAACGGGAGCCCGTCGCCCTCGTTTGTTGTCGTTTCCACGGTGATGTGCAACCTTCAATCCTTCAAGCCATGGCCACTCTGGGGAGTTTTTAAAGGGGACATATTATGCCACCAGGTGTGAGTGTGATTGGCCATTGCAAGTCGTTTCACTGTTTCAATTGCCAGGTGACTACCGTCTAGTGACATCACAAGTGGGCATGTCTGCCCCGATCGGACGCTGACTAGATCAGTTTACCTGTCGGTACAGTCCACTGGGTAGGCTGGTAAGATCTAGTAATCATCACTGATCTAGGTCTACGTGTGTGTGTGTGTGTGTGTGTGTGCGCGCGTGTGTGCGTGTGTGTGTGTGTGCGCGCGTGTGTGTCCAGTGTTCCAGAGTTTTCCTTCCTTGCAACTGTTAGTTCCACAACAAACAAAAGTGACAACAAAAAACCTCTTTGACAAACATTAGCTTGACTCGAGCACAGCTTGAGGTACAACGCCAGCACACAGACTAGCTAAACTAAGCTACAGTGTGCAGGCAGACATGTGCGCGTGTGTGTCAGTGTGTGTCAGTGATCTCTGTCGCCTGCTGTCTGCATACGTCCTCACCTCAGCCCTGCGTTATTAGCATGCGGGGTGCGTCACACGGGGCCAGAAATACAGTCGTCCAGCCTGGCTTGGACGGCGGACGTGGGCCTTTATTAAATGAATCCATCTTGCGGGCTCCACGCCCACGGAGCCCCCCCCCCCCCACCACAATCTGCTGATGCTGCCAACACTCTTCACAATGCTGGCAGCGCCGCCCGTAATAAAGTGTGCACTTTATGGAAACTTACTGAAAATGATATGTGCATTTGTTAAGTGTGCCCGCCTGTGTGTGTGTGCCTGTGAGTGTGTGTGTGTGTGTGTGTGTGTGAGTGAGAGTGTGTGCCTGTGTGTGCGCGCGTGACAAACGTGTGTGAGATGTTTAATTGAAGCCTTTATCGATGTGTGTGTGAAAAGCAGTCTTAACCAATCAAATGAAGCTGCTGTCACCGTGACCCAGCAGAGTGAATCATGGGTAAAAATGGTGCATTAGCATCCATGGCAATCCACAATCGTTGGAGATCCATTTTTTTCTTTTTACCATGAGTGGCTTTGGCAAGGCAACCTGCACACCCACACACACACACACACACACCAACCCACACCCACCGCAGTTTGTCCCCAAGGCTGTATTACCATAACAATTCAAAGCAAGAGGAGCTGCCCAGCACAGAAGAGCTAACACACATGCATGATTAACAGGGGGGAGGCTGCTCCTGCTTCGATGATGCCCTGGGCCCTCTGTGTAGTTTGAAACCTCATTACCATGTGAATGGATGTGAATAGCACGTAGCGCAACACAAACATGGTCCAGAGCCCTGCACCATGGAACGGGTGCAGCACCAGAGAATTCCTATGGAAGCCCGGGAACGCCAGCCAGAGATGGTCCCATTTTATTGGATTTCCCCCAATAACGCAGATCAATAAGCCGTTTAATTTGAAAGACTGCGTGTGTAGGGAGCTAGGATTTAACTCTGAATCAGACTAACAAACAAATTACATTGTGCGCCTTTTATTTTGTAAATCAGTAGAGGCCGTCTGAGTTATGTTTGCATGTCTCCCTCTCTTAACGATGTATCACCGAGTACACCAATGAGAGTGCATGTCGATACCACGGGGGCGGGGCCTGAGGAGGGGGACCAGATGATGTCTGCATCCATTCCACTGACTGGCAGCATGTTGCTCCAGGTGGGCGTGTCTCTGTGTACAAGCAGGGCTGGCGGTGTCAGAGGAGACAAACTATGGGAGTGATGCACTTAAAGGGAGGGACCTTTGCCACCTTTTAAACTTCCCTCCATCCGTCTGCAAAACATCGGGAGGGCGGTGCAAGCAACATGGAGGAAAGGTAAACACTGTTCATGTGCGTCATACACACTACCCACACTGAAATGATACAAAGCCAGTTGAAAAGCGGCAAAGTTCCCCCTTTAAGTAATGCCGATGTGCCATCAATTAACAATGATTGCACCTTTTACTTGAATAAAAGCAGAATGGATGCTCTCAGAATGGACGCTACCACACAGAATGGATGATCGTCAAGATCGTTATGTCATGCCAGAAACGATGGAGGATGGAGGAGAGAGAGAGAGAGAGAGGAGTGAGGAGTAGATGACTTGGTGGGGGTGCCGGGGGGGTGGACTCACCTCTCTCTGCAGCACCAGCTCTTTGGTGAACAGCATGGCCTCGTTGCTGAAGGGCTCGGCCGTCTGCATGCCCCCCGGTGTGTTCCTGGAGCCGCGTGGACACTCGATGCCTGGCCGAGCAACGGGACACAAGGAAAAGATTTAGTTTTCAGGGCTCGGTTTCCACCCCCCTTGAGGTCGAAACCCCAACGTTGGCAGGCTACCCTGCTAGGTGACCCATGAGCAAGACACACTGCCCCCTAACCGCTCCTTAATGACGCATCTAAAAATGATTCACCACGAGTCCCTTTGGATAGAAGCGTCTAAATGACTAAATAGTAAATGGCACTAAATCGTGAATCATAACCATCATAAATAATAACATGTTTACTTAAGACAAGCGATGAACCCCCCCTCCCCGTTGTAGGATGCCTGTTCCTGCTCCTCTGCAGTCCCTGCCGGGCCCCGTCTCTCCTCCTCCCCGACCTTGGTGCTTACTTCCAGGAACTTTCCAGTGCTGGACGTGGTTTATTATTGAAACAGGGGGGAGGTGGTGGTGGTGGGGCACAGTGCAGGGAACGAACGAGTACAAGGGTTTTATATCTCTACATACGCGCTGCTCTCCAGGGGGGTTGGAGGAGAGGGAGGCAAAGTAAAGCAGCGCAAAAATGGTGTGTGAGACAGGGAAGGCGGAAGGCGGCACGGGCGCGAAGGGAATACGTGTATTCTGGTCGAACGTGACTGGGGTGGCGAGGTAGTAGGGGGCCCCTGCGGTCTACACAGCAGCCGTATAGAAGCTATAAGTACAGTAGCACGCACACGCCTCTCTGTATGCACAGCGCACGGCAGAGGCAGCGCGCCCGTGTTCCAGGGGGCCCTTTGATGCCGGAGATGAGACCTTCAGTGGAAGAGATCACCCGACTCTTCAAGGGAGAAACTGGGCCTTTGTCTCCAGCCCCGTTTCGTCTTCAAACACACTTGCATGCACACACATGCACACAGACGCACATACATACATGCACACACACACACACACGCACGCATGCTTCTGAGACTGGTGGAGGAGAGTTCAAGTGAGCAATGTGTTATTTTCTGTTTTCTGCACCTTCCGCACCATACCGTGCTACATCTATATATCTATAGATTTATAGATATATATAATAAAAAGCAACCAGTGCGTGTGTACGCCATGGATACCTCCGTCTCGGGTATGCAAAGCACCTTCTCAGTCCTCAAGCGGCGTCGTACACTGTAGCCCGCTACTGATTTATGCAGAGTAAGCGTCCGATAGTTTAATGTGGGTGATAAACCAGTCAACAATGTGCTAACAAAGCAACGGCAATCTCTACATCCCCCGGCCCCCCAGCCCCTCCTCCCCCCTCCCTCCCTCCGGCCAAGCGGGTCAGTGTAGTAATGCGACGGGATTTCGGATTCTTTCACAGAGGCCATTTAAGCCAATTGATTGTCCTCGATCACTTCAAAAAGAGGAAGAACAAATGTAGAACGCCTTACTTAACCGGGAAAATGATGCGCCGAGAGAGACAGAACTTCAGTCTCATTGTGTCAGCGACAACAACAACACCACCACCAACGCTAAAGAAACCACCAAGAAGATGACGCACGTGAGGTGACGGGCAATTAAAGACCAATCGGGCGTCTGGTACTTTAACCGCTGTAGAACGGCACAGCCAGACATCGTTAAACACCTTGCAAATAATAATAAAACAGACTAAAAATGCAATTCTCTGCAGGCGCACACACACACAACCACACACATGTCCTCATGTCCTGAAGGAACAAGAACATTTAGTTTTTTTTCGCCCCCAACGAGAGGCAAACCCACAACAACTCCATTAGCTGCTGATAGCAAGTAAACGGTGGGTTGACCAGGATTAGCATTTAAATGGCCTGGTGTGTCCCTAGCAATGCAGAGAAAACAGGGTACCCGCAAGTTTCGCCAAGTTGAATTTATGACATTGTAAGACCCTTCTAATGCCCATTAGTGGAGAATGTAGGGTGGTTTTTTGCAACTAAAGTGCACAGAAGAGGTAATTTGTGCCGCGCCGTTTTCTGTAACACCGACAAATTAATCTCGCCATTCCCCGAAAAGAATCCTTTTCAATTAATTTATATTTAATTGTGTTTGTTTTCCAGCATTCAAGTACCATTTTCCAATAACGCAAGTTACCGCCCATTAACCATTTACTGATTAACAATTAATTATGTAAAACCCATTCATTAAATCGCACCCCCTCCCCCTGCTTGACATCCAACAAGTCATTTCATTACTTTGAGCATTCAGACGTTAATGTGTCTTGTGTTCCCACCGTGGAAATCATCTATTGGCAGCCGGCTTCGCAGCCTTCCCTCCGACCCTCCGAGCAACCCATTCCTTTTGAATTAATGTGGGGCATATCTGGCGTTGCGTGGGCGCCGCTAAAACATGGCAACCTAGCCCGCTCCCGAAAAAACACAGAGCTGTGAAGTGTGAACGTGTGGAGAGGAGGAGGAGCAGGAGGACAGACCGAATGGCCAAGGAGGTATTTTTAGAAGCGGACCAGGCCGGGTCTACCATGTGAGGCCGCACTGACTGGTTCAAAAGCCACCACACAAGGCAAGGAGATGCAAGGGGAAAAGTCACACACACACACACACACACACACACACACACACACACATACTTCGGAAATGACGCAACTTGCCATTTCCCAAACCATCAGTTGCGAATTAGCTAAAGTGTTCGCCGTCATTTACATACATTTATTCCGTAACGAGCATATGGTGAGCAGAGCCGCGCTCGACAAAGTCACCCGGCAGAAGTTCTAAATCTGTTCACTTGAAAATACCCTTATAAAAGAAAAAAAAAAAAACATCCTCACAACGATACGATATCATATTCCTAAAATTCACATTTAATTAAATGTGGTTTTGGTTCGCCCGGCGTGTAATGAGAATTGGACAGAGTTGACCTTTTGTCCACCCTCTCTCTATCCCAAACTAACACTAATGAGCTCTGGAAACGTAAAATAAAGAGGAAACTTTTTCGACAGTCTGACAACGCAAGTACATTCAGTACATGTAATTATATTGTAATGGACAGTGTCGTGCTAGTGAACACTTTAAGCCCTGTGGCCAAATATCCATTATGGTCATGCACATGGCGAGTGGCCAAAAGAGGTCCTCTCATGCTTCTACCGTTGAGTCCAGCAGCCATCTGCATGCATGAGGCTTACGTCGCTGGCCAACTCGCCATTGAACCTTATTCAAGTATTGGAGGGGGTTTAACTGATCCTGAGAGCAGAACCCCAAAAATGACTGAGTGGGGATATGACTGTGGATTAATGATGTTAATGTGTAGTTTGACCCCCACCATCCCCCCGTCAATCGACGCCATCTTCTCTTTTTAAACTTCCACGTTCTTTCCCTCTGGTTCTCTTATTATCCAGAGCCAGGTGGCACCTCCAGAGCCAACTGGGTGCGACACGAACCTCAAGTGCGACGTCAGACCCCCTGATTCCAAATGTAGACATTAGGGAATTAGTGTCAAAAAGTGTGCAGCTTTTAAAACCCTCCCAGAAACGCCACTGATTTAGCGGCCCCTGTCTGAACTCATAATACTAGCCAAGAGGCAAAATGAAGAATTGCTCAAGACTCCCTTTCTCTTTCAATATAACACATTTTAATGAAATAGTAAATTGGGCCATGCACAGGACGAAAGATGGATCCCATAGTTATACTCCCCGCCCCCAAAAGGTGAAAGTTTGACCCAAATGAAGTGGCACACAAAATGTTGGGCACTACGAGGCTCTGTCAGGTCCACCGTTCAGGTCCACCCTGGGTTTTCATTTATATGAATAAGCGTCAGTGTCGACCTTCAAAAGAAACTACGAATCACGCCGCGAGTGTGAGAGCAGACACCATAATGGCCGTGTAGCAGAATACTTTATTGCCCTCTGTCTTTCTTCCCCCTCCTCCCCGATATTCGGAGACTTTATTTTACTAGTGAGGTTCTTTACCGCCGGAACATTTTACGCTCCACTCGCCCAACAGCTTTCCAGTCTTCAGCACTCTGCCCCGCGCACAGGTGTTGCACGGGCGCACACACACACACATGTCCACACACACATCATGGCCACACACACACACACACACACACACACACAAACTGGCGACGGGCACCGAAGCTCGGTCTGCGCAGCTGCTGTGGCGACGGCGTCCCACTGGTAGCCCACGTCTTTGTGTCCCGAGTGACAGGACTTTAATCTTTACCGCAGGCAGCCGGTCTCTCTCTCACACCCCCCCCCCCCCCCCCCCCTCTCTCTCTCTCTGGAACTTTCTGAGCAACTTTGAGAGCACACTTCCCCTGAGCAGACCCCCCGTTGTGTTCCGTTGTGTCACCTTATCTCAATTCCAGATCAAAGCACTTGTACACCTGCATCGCCTTCATCTTACATGATGGGCGTGGCACAACTGACACCCGGTCTTAACGAGCCCTTCAATTACCATGACCTCGTTACTCCTTCTCTCCTCCTTCCTTCCTTCCCCTCCACCTAGTTCGCTCAATCTTTGGCTTCTTGTATTGTGTGTTTTTCCCCAATCTTACAATCATGAAATGGTTCTCAAATGATGCTTTCCCTAAACCGACCCGGACATTGAGAGATGGGTTTAGATTGCGAGCATACTGTATTATTCTTCTGCCTCTGCTTCGTCTTCTTCTTCAATCGATGAAGATCAAAACAATGCCATCTCGCACACAGCCAGGTTTTTTGTGGGTTTTTTTTCCCTTCACGTCAACAAAGTCATCCCTGTCTCTGAAGAACAGGAAATGAAAAGATTGGCTGACTACAAAGGGAGCTGGCACGGAGCCGGTCAGCACAGGTTGGAGACAGCAGGAGATGGATGGGAGCCGGTGAGAAAAAAGATCCGGAAAGGAAATCCGCTTTTTCCGTCTCTGGGCTTTTCCCTTCCCAACTTCCAAGGCTTCCCTCGATCATCTTTGTTGTCCCATTACCCGTGTTCTCCTCCTCCTCCTCCTCCTCCTCCTCCTCCTCCTCCTCACCACTTCGTTCCCACAAATGTCTTTGTTCTGAAATGCCAAGGGGGTCAGCAAAGAAATATCCGGAATATGAGGATGAGGAGAGTGACTGGGCAAAAGGGGCTGAGACGTGGAGGCGTTTTAAAAAATAAAAACCGGCAAGGAACGCGAGACGACCCTCCGATGGCCTTTGCAACAGTACGGGGAAATGAAGGCTCATTCTGCACATCAAGATAAAAAGAAAACTTTGAAAACACACTGTAGCGACACTGAGATAATGGACTGCCAGATATGCGGAAAGGCACTTGGTGTTGAGGCATGTCCAAGTCGTGCTGCCAAGAATGCTGAAAAGAAGCCCCCCCCTTTTTACACACGCAGATGTAGCCGAGAATGGTCCAGCAATTTACCACGGTGAAAAAATTGCCAGATAAGATGATTTGCCAAATTTCCTGGAACGGACCTCGTAACATACTGGGCAATGGTCCAACAGAAAGAGAAAACTACCAGATAAAGCGTGCACCACAAGAGTGCATTCATAAAGAACACAATGCATGTTTAATGGATTCCCAAATGTCCCAACTCTTTCGGCGGGAACAAAAGGAGAGGCCAAGTTGTTATGATAGGAATGGCCAGCAACTGAACGCATCAAGAGAGATCAGAGACCAAAGCGTTGTTGTTCTCGATGGGATGTGCCTCTGAATGCACCCTGCATGCCGGCAGCGTTCCAGCAGCATCGCTGGAAGTTTTCCGTTTGCTCCCTCTCTGGCTGCATGTGTATAAAAGGGGCTGTAGAGAGACTTTGTCGAGGGTTCTGTTTGAACATCTTGCCAACTGTTGACAACACATCTCGAAGTATGCGGCAGTATGCTCTGACAAAATACACTTTATAATCTGCAGATCGCCAGCGCCTATCTAGATAGATTCACATTTAGGGCAATTAGCACTCTTTTATCCAAAGCGACTGACAATAAGTACTTTTGTCGAAAGCGGGACAGCAATACATTGCTAATGGTACATAGAGATTATAGAACAGGTTTCAAGCCTTCATAATAGCTAGGTTAATAGAATAGAAGTTTTAAGATGAAGATGGTTATTAATCCACACTTGTAAAGTGCTCATAATTGCTACATTGACAGCAAGAGCAGCTAGGATAAGAAGAGAAGTGCAATTTTAAGTGCTATAGCAACATCCAAGAAAAAGCAAGATGCTATACAATGCCAAGTACTGTATGCAATGCGCACTGTAGATCGAAATGGTAAACGAATTGCACTTTTATATCGATATTATCCAAAGCGTTTTACAGTATTGCCTCACATTCACCCATTCATACACTGACGGCGGTGTCAACCATGCAAGGTAACAACCAACACGTCAGGAGCAGTTAGGGTTAGGTGGTGTCTTGCTCAGCGACACCTCCACACTTCCGGGGAGCCCGGGGATCGAACCAGCAACCTTCCAGTTGCAAGACAACCACTCTTACCTCCTGAGCTACTGCCCCCCCACCCCACCCCACCCCAGGAACTACTGTCAAAACACGTGCACACGTAGAACATTATATCACAAGAAATGAAATGAAATATTAAAAACTGAAATTAAATGGAGTACATAGCTATGGGCCTCCATCAGCCATACATTATACAAGAGAACACTGCTTTGAGAGTCTCGCCCCATTAGCCCATTTTCACCGGAGTCTTCCTGCAGCCAGCGTCTGCGGGCGCGTTACACAACCCAAGCCGGGCTCCACCAATGCGCGGCTATCGGATTAATTTAACTTTGAGGCTTTCACTACCGCGGCAGAAAACGTGCTGTCGGATCGATGCGTCGTTGACACACCCGAGCGTATTGCGATGATGAATGAATAAACGACAGCTTGCGCAACGCTATTTGGCTTCAGCGTCCCGCGCAGTAATCATATATTCCGCATAAAAGTTTAATACGAAAGCGCCTGAAGAGCGACGGTGTATTATAGGGCTGAGCTTAGGGCTATGTTTCGCTCTTATAGATTCCTCCTCCTCCTCCTCCCCACCCCCTCCTTATATTAACCACATCTGGCCCTTGAATCTCTTCTCGGCCGCAAATGCACGTGACACATTTAAGAGGGAAAAGCTCTCTGGTTGAAGGGCTTCAGACTGTTTAAATGCGCAGATTGTGATAAGGGATGGGGGCAGGACAGGAGCCTTATAACACAGTCGTGCAGTATTTTAGTACCGTGCCTTTGTGAGGGAGATGGCCAAATGAAACACATGCAGAAGATAAGTGTGACAGCGAGAGGGGGAAGCGATACGAGCGGCTGGGAGATAAGGGCGCTGGAGGTAGATTAGACCGATGGCTGGCGGACAAGAGGGACTCTGAGGCGCACAACTCATGTCTGCATCGAGTCCCACCGCCGGGGGTAAGGCAGTTTAAGCGCGCACACCAAACCAAAACAACATAGATGTGAGTTTTATGAGCAAATTCATGAAACCCACCCACCCCACCTTTATGATTTATTGGCGAAAAACAACATACATCGAAACATGCAAGGCAGCGGATTCGGCAACACAGGAAAGTGAAAACCGACGCCAATTCAATTCAATTAAATTCAGGGCGATTTACATTAATCACTGTAAAACCCAGATAAACGAGTGTATTAAAGAGGAATTGCATCTAATTTCTCAAGATAACATTTTTCTTTCCCCGTGCCGCGGACCCGCCCTTAATCAAATCCACGACGGCCTATCAGGCATAATTTGCTTATTGTAATATGCTAATAACTTGTGATCAAATGAAAACAGTCGGCGACAAGACGTGTGACATACATAGGGGTCCCCCCGCAAACACACTTGACATTTCCCACCACGACGAGAGCAATTGTTTGGCGGACGGCGGCGGCGAGTGATGAGGAGATGAGGACTCATAGCCGTGATGAGCCATGACTCTTCCCGGCGGATAACGCACCAGTCACATCAGTATGCATCACGTGACTGCATGCAGATTGCTTATTGGCCAAGGAGGAGGAGGGAGGGGGGTGCATGTCAAAGCATCTTGCAAAGGGCATGGGGCAGGAGGGGGGGGGGGGAATAATGATGATGATTCTGAAATCTACACGCGGATCGGAAAGAGACAATCGGAAACAAATCACGGGGGGAATTAATGCGTCGGGAACGTGGCCACGCATAATTAAACCTAACGACGTTGTCTCGTGTATCTTTTCTCATGAATGTATTTTGATTATCTCGCTGTGAACGGTCATCTAGCGGGAGGGGCCATCTTGATTTCCTGAAATGGAGATGGATCGAGATGTCCCTCGTTTCTCCTTTTTCGGGGGGGGGGGGGGGGTGGTGGCGCCGTTTGTTTCCTCCTCCTCGGCCACAACGGCATCATCATCATCTGCTGGGGAGCAATAACTACCGCCGTCATCTCTGTGATCTGGGAGGACAGATCGAATCATCTCCCCAGCCACGGCCGGAGATAGAGCCTCCATTTTTTTTTTACTGCCCCGCATAAACTGCCAGAACAGAGTCATGGAGCCCGGAGTAGAAGAATGGCCCGCTCTCCGCTATCTGCTGGAAGATAGGAGGCCCGTATTTCAAGAGGGGGCGCCCGCCACCGGGGCCCCAAGACAAAGTCGGGAAGCTCCGCCGGCACCGACGGAGTCCCACAAGTCGTAAAATAAATTAATTCGGCCCGTCTTGCTCGCGATACGGATTCCGTGCGGTGTCCGAGGAGAATGACGGACACGGCAGGCCCCGGCGATAAAAGGTAATCAAGGACTTGCGGATGGTGAATATTAAAACGTTATAACGTCCCACAGTCTTCTTCGTCAGGTTGTCGCGCCTTGAAACCTCTCCCACCTCAAGGGGAGAGAGAGACACAAGACAAGTACTGGAAGAGTTGGTGCACTTGAGCCAGGAAACGGCCAAGAAAGAAATGTTTTCTGAGTTTTTGAAGGACTCCACCATATTCTGTAGATCAGCCCTGTGTGCAAGCGTGTGTGTGTGTGTGTGTGTGTGTGTACATGTGCCCTCCTGAATAAAATGAGCAGGATGCCAGAGCCATACGCGGTTGACTGCTATGGTATAGCACTGAACAGACGGCACCGTGACATCTATACGGGACCCAAAACATGGCAGCGGGGTCAGAGGACGACCCCGCTGGAGGGAGTGCGAGGTCAAAGGTGACCCAACGCCTCATCGCCAGCCTGCTCTCTGTTCACGTGTGTGTCTGTGTCTCTGTGTGCGCATACGTGTGTAAATATCGACCATTGACGCAAGCGTTCATCGTCCATCTGCCCCCATCCCCCCCACCCCCTTATGACCTGTGGACCCCCACCCCCTAACTGTCAGCAGACGATGCCAGCAGCGTGTTCTTGGCATGCGTCCACCCATTCATCACGCTCGGTAAGGGGAGAAGAGAGAAGGGGATAACCGGCAGAGGACACCCAAGGATGTGACCTTGGTGTGGGGTGGGGGGATGAGGAGGAGGAGGAGGATGTTCACGTACCGGCGAGGAGGAAGGTAATGAGGCAGGTCTCCTTGGGCATGTAGAGCTTGAGGCGGGAGCCGCTGAAGACGTACTCGACCACAGCCTCCGATCGGCCGGCCCGCTGCAGGAAGGGCAGGAACTGTTTGGCCTTCTGTGTCTCCTGGTGGGTGGGGGGGGGGGGGGGGGGGGAGAGAGAGAGAGAGTGAGAACGAGAGAGAGAGCGAGAACGAGAGAGAGAGAGACAGAGAGAAGTTACAGACTGATAGTATTCCATAAAAAAACAGCAGATCAAACCAATTAGACTAATTATCTTAAGGTCTCGCCGCTCCAACAGACAAACAGGTAGAGCGAGAGTAATGTCACAATGACCATGAGCCCGCCGCCCCGGGCGCTAGGACAACTTTTTTTGACACCAGAGGGGACGACGTGTGAAAAAAGTTAATCATTTTGATTGGGAGTCGTCATTGTCGTCGCTTCAACACTTGTTAATGGAGTCCATTTCATTAATGGACTGTATTAATGTAGTGCTACGATAACCTTGCCGGGCACTCACGGCACCTCTCCGATATTGCTTCACATTCACCCCATACACACACACACACACACACACACACAATGTAATGTGTGTAATAGCCGGAGGCACCTGTAGGGGGCGCCAGAGGTGGTCGCTGCGTCAGCCCTTCTTGCTTGATGGACTGATCATCTGTGCAACACGCTGACAGATTAAAGCCTTTATTGCAAGGGTTTGACAACCGTACGGCTTCCGGAAAACTCCAACACACCCCCGAGAAGCTGACAAGATAGAAATGTCACCCCCGTTGCTCCATTAACCATCGAGCCCAGATTTACTTAGAAATTAAAAAAAGATGACAATGTTCTCCAAACTTTTACTATTACGTTTTATTCCTCTTGGGAAGCGGGGGGGAGGGGTGAGATGGGGAAGTGCATGAGCGGAATAATCAGAAATAATAATTTGCCGAGTTGAAGGTGAACCTCCATTTTAATACCCTAATGTAATACATGTACAACGGGAATGCGGTTTATTAAATTGAGATAGCGAGGATCGCAACGTGAATGACAAGTATTTGCGAAGGCGTGGCGAGATTATCATTATTGGTCCATTCGCGCATCATCATGTGCACTTTTAAAACAGATGTACAAAAAACTAATTGGAACATTTTGTGAATATACTCGCTCCAACATTTGATTTCCCTGCACCGCGCACATCGCTAGGAAACGCCGCGGTCGATGGCAACTGCAGCCGATGTGCATTTAGAGAGCTGACTATTCTGGTTCTGAACAGACGGCAGTGGTGTGTGTGTGTGTGTGTGTGTGTGTGTGTGTGTACGTGTGTGTGAGTCGGGGCAGTGGACAGGACCTCATTATGTAACATTGAGAGGCAGTGGAGGGGGGAGATCTGAGGTGCTGTGTGTCCCGTTTCTCTCTCGCCTCCGATCTCTGCTGTTGTTGTTCAAGTCCCACATTGTACATTACATATACATTTCAGCTCTATTTGTGCCCGCAACCCGCCCACAGCACAGATTCCCGTTCTGCACAGCCTGACAATGTACGTCAATGTATGGGAGAGTGTTTCTATATATATACCACTTTATATTATATTACATTATATTGAGAGTTGAATTGACTCTCTCGACTGACCAAGAGAGCTAAAACTAGAAGGATGAATACATAGTGAACGGTCTTATTTGTTGTAAGGACTTTCCAGGCCCAGAGAGAGCGTGAAGACATCTCAATTGTGCTGTAGCCCATTTGCTAATGTCAAGTAAAAACATTCAAGCACTTTCAATGACCATCTCTATTTGTGTCTATTTCTAAAAATGTCAAACTTTCAAGGATTTCAAGGACCCGTTGGAGGAAAGAAGGGATATCACATTCTCCCGTCTATGATGATCTTTTGATGGTTTGTTTTTTTCCCACTGTAGAAACAACCACCGGCTCCTCTGTTCCATCAAAGTTATTCATTATTTCATTCAATGAATAATTTCGCTTAAAATCTCTTACGATGTGTGTGTGTGTGTGTGTGTGTTGTCTCTGACAGGACTTTGACAGCTGTCACTAGGCTAGTGAAGTCACGGGAATGGCGCGCTGTGATTGGCCGAGCGGATATATCTGAGTCTGCTGAAAATCTGTCGTGGCGTTTATCACAGTTTGGAAAGAAAGGGAATAATATAATAATATAATAATATAATAATATAATGCAGAGAAACTAGCCGGTCATAATATAATGCAGAGAAACTAGCCGGTTGTCGCGTTTTGCAGAAACGATTCTTTTTTTTTTGTTAATGGCGCTTATCGCGTTTTGGAATCAAACTCTTTAATAATTAATTCAATTTTGAATGTCCGTTCGTCCACCACTAACATTTTCGTCTCGTCTCGTCAACGAAAGTAAAAATAGATTTAGTCACAGTTTTTATTTTCAAAGATCCGTTTTCGTCACGTCAACGTCACGTCTTAGTCATGGGAAAAAGGTCGTTAACGCATATTTTTCGTCAAACATTTCGTTAACGAAATTAACACTGGTTGTTGTTTGCTCTTTTTAAAGAAGGTATCGGTTCTGGCACCGTTTTGGCACCGGTATCGTTTTAAAAGTATCGGTTTGGCACCGGTATCGGATAAATCTAAGGAGGGATATCATTGAATACTTAAATACTTAATTTAGCTGCACGCACACACACAGCTGTTGTGTGTGTGTGTGTGTGTGCGCGCGCGTGTCTCTGTGCCTGACAATCAATGGTTGTACTTTGGAGTGGAACAGCAGACGCATAACTTCATGTTTCTGTCCATCCATCCATCCAGCCGTGCTCCTATCCATCTCATATAATATCCTGACACCTTCATTGTGACGCTCACTGCCCCGGAGTCAGCCCCAAAAGCTGAGAGACGAGGAAGACGAGGAGGAGGAGGAAGGGGGAATGGGGGGGGGTCTGCTCGTGTAACCACTGATGAAGAGATGCACGCCTGCCCAGTCAGCACATCAATTCACCTGCATAAGTCATGTCGCCCGGCCCCAGTAATGAATCTGTCCTGCCGCCACATCCCCACACACTGGGTGGAGGCTGAGCAGACAATGGGAGGGTGGAGGGTGGAGGGGGTGGTGATGGGGGGGGGGAATTTCAGTTAGTTCTGATCGCAGCAGACGGGGTTGTCATTGCTGGCTACAATGGCTACTAATTCTGGAGAATCAGCCATCTTTGATGGGAGGCGGCAGTAGCTCAGGAGGGTGAACGGTTGCTGGTTCGATCCCCGGGCTACACCTAGCTAAGTGTCGAGGTGTCCCTGAGCAAGACACCACCTAACCCTAACTGCTCTTGACGTGTTGGTTGTTACCTTGCATGGTTGGCACCGCCGTCGGTGTATGAATGGGTGAACGTGAGGCAACGTAAAGCGCATTGGACAAAAGCAAAAGCATATAAATGCAATCCATGAGTGGTCTCACATATGAGCAGAGCACATTTACTAAGAGTTAAGGTTGGGTTAACCTTCAAGATGCTTTGGAAACCATGACAACTACATGCATTATTTTAAGTTCTGCGTTGCATTTCCAGGTAGCAATTAGAACGTAATGTCCATTTTAGTTGCCATGGTTCCCCCAGAGGTTTCTAGAAGAGTTTACCCACCCAACTAAAGAGCGAGCGCGCACACACACACACACACACACACACACACACACACACACACACCCCCCCCACACACACACACCCCCCCCCCCACATTTTGTATATGAATTTGGTAAAGTGTAGTATAGCATATTAAGTGTCGTTTTGGAACCAATGCCATTTTCACCTTGGAGTGGAAATTAAGTCACAGAGCAGAAGTTGGCCTGGCAGCTTGCTGGTGTATTACCACCACCTGTTGTGTCTATGAAAATGCATGAGAACAATCCACTCCCCCGAGTCTATTTCCCAAGATATTAGTGTGTACATCAGCGGAACATGGTTGGCGACTTATGTCAGGCAGTGTCAAGCAGTAAATGACATACTCCCTCTATTCATATTCATGACTTGGTGAGTTGGGGTACCGCGGTAGACATTGTACTGAATGTAAATGGGATTCAACATTGTATTTAATAAAAAAATTAAATGGGACAGGAAAAAAAAAAGACGAGTCCCTTTTGAGCCAAGATTAAGTTGGAACATTTGCATTTATAAAAAAAAACAAAAAAAACAGAACTCCCATCTGTGAATCTTTCATAATTTATGGATTATCGCCCGCCCAGTTAAAGTAAGCAATACCCACACACACTTTGCTAATAGGGTAAACACGGGCGTGGTTATGAATCTATACACGCACACGGTAGGAACACGGAAACAGTCTAGAAGGTTCTAGGACGCCTCCATGTCTCACTTATCTTCATCCTGCAAGCCGTGGATATCAACGATTTCTCATCTTCACACACACCCACACACCTACATCCGCGGTTTATTAATGGGTCTTATTATTTCAGAGGGCGTCTAACTAACATGTGGTGGGGGGTAATGTCACAGAGAGAGACAGACACAGAGAGAGAGAGAGACCGAGACAGAGACAGAGAGATGTCTGGGGTACGACGGGGATCAGTGCGCAAAAATGGCGAGTTCACGGTTTAAAAAAAAGTGTTACCCACAATGCAACACGTGATCGACTGGGGGCACATGTGCTGTATTAGCCCCCCACCTTTCCAGCTGTGGTGGTAAGCACTCAATCTCACACACACACACACAAGAATAGCTTACCCCAGATATATCCGCCACTCTGTGGATGGGAACCTCCTTCTTGCTGTGCAGCCCTTTGCCGTTCTTGATGGCCCTGCACGTGCACACACACACACACACACACACACACACACACACAGTTAGAGCACAAGCACTATCACAGCAAACTGAGAGTGCTTGATGAGGAGGAAGAGGAGGAGGAGGAGAGCGGCAAAACCAGTCACTCTGGAGAGACCGAACGCACTGGATACAACATAGTGGGGATGCGGCTTCATAGGCCCACCGCCCACCACCAGCCCCATCACCACCACCAGCCCCATCACCACCACCGCCTCCTTTAACGTTAACTGCCATTACGGCTCAAGTGGAAGATGCCGGAGGCTGGCTATAGCACGGCAGTCATCCATGAGCCTGGAAACGGGGAAGAGGGAGGACCCAGGGGAAGGAACGGGCATCTGGAGAGAGATGGATGGATGGATGAAGAGACGGTGGTGGTGGTGGAGGAGGAGCAATGGTGGGGATGGAGGATGAGGAGGGTGGTGGTTTGCTCAGAAGCATGGCGGAGGTGAGGTGATATGATTACCAGCACAAGTGAGGAGGAGGAGGAAAGGCGCTTGCAGAAGACTCCCTAGGGCGGCATTAGATGCGGATGACCAATGGCGGTGATTGAGGAGGTGGAGGAGGTGGTGGTGGTGGTGGTGGGGGGCTCGTGTCATCGCCGGGTTACTGGCATGGAGGCTGGGTGTTGAGTGTGTGTGCGTGTGTGGTTGTGTGTGGTTGTGTGTGTGTAGAAAGACAGAGGCAGAGTCAAGGGCGAACTAACATGGACCGAGGAACGAGATGAGGCAACAAAGGAAGGGAGAAGGTAGAGGTGGAGTTGAAGGAGGAGGTGGTGGTTGAGGTGGTGGTGGTGGTGAAAGTACACAGCAAAGAAAGACTGTTCGGTGGGGCCGGGCCCCGGAGAGACTCCTGGGGGCCGACAACCCAGCCAGGTTGTCCCGCTAAAGCCAGCAGATCTTAATCTACGGCAGAGTAATAAAGTCTGCATTAAATCTCCCCGCCGCACCGCCCCCCCAGCCCCCACCTATATAATTATATTCATAGGATCCTGTGTAAAGTGTAGCAGTGATTTACCACACAGCAGTTTGGGGTGTGTGTGCTTGTGTGTGTGTGTGCCCCCTCATCTCCACATATGTTCACTTTGTTAATCGTGTGCGTTAAATGAACAAAAAAACATGTGTACCTATGTGAAAGCCACACCACACCACACCACACCACACACACACAAAAACAACACACCACCATCCACACACACACACACACACACACACACACACACACACACACACACACACACACACACACACACACACACACACACACACACACACACACACACACACACACACACACCACTTTGCTACGCTCAATTGTACCATGTTGTGTGTGTGTGTTGTTGTGCGGTTTCGAGACGACTGGGTTTTGGGTTTTGCGTTGAGGTTGACGTGTGTGTGTGTGTGTCTTGCGGTGGGGGGGGGGGCAACCTCAGGGGGAAACAAGGCAGAGAAGGGCTACAGCTTGAACCACAGAATAATAATATTTATAACAATACTTATAATAATTCTAATAGTAACACACACACACATCATATTAATGGTCATATGGCGTGAGCTGAGTGAGTGGGGGAGCCAGTGTTGGGGCAGAATCAATGTTTGGCTGTTTACGACGCAACATTCCATCTGAAGGTCGTCTATTCCTATATTCTCCTGGCGTTCCGCGGAATGCCTTTATAGGACGTCTGGGAATGAGCATCTGCACATGATGGAATATCAAGTAGAAGAACTGTGTACAAGTGCGTGTACGTGTGTGTGTTTGTATGCAAGCATGTTTGTGTTCGTGCATGTGTGTGTGCGCGTGTGTGTGTGCGTGTGTGTGTGTGTGTGTGTGTGTGTGTGTCCCGTGTCCCTTACCGCGCCTCTGCAGCCAGAAGCTCGTCGTAGTGGGAGGATCGCTGGTCGTCGTCCTGTCTGTACCTGATGATGGTGGCGAGACCTTTGCTGACCAGAGCCTCTGCAATGTTTCTGGAGGAGGAGGAGGAGGAAGAGGGAGACGAAGATGAGAGATCATGAGAGAAAGAGATTGGCTCAAACCTCCGACTTTGGACCCACCCACTCCAACGAGTAGACCGATCCAGGTCTGGCATCGCGACGTGAAAGAGATTTCTCAGTTGAAAAGGCGATAGTGCACCCGCAATGCTCATTGGACGAACAATTAGCCAATCAGCACCACGGGGGGGCTACCCTCCTGACAAGCAGTGTACCAGAACCAAGGAGGGGGTAATAACAAAAATGGCGGCCGCTATAGGCAAGCTAGACACCGCTGTCGAGGCGGTTCTAAAAAATCTAATCCAAACAGCACTCTGATTTGACGGCATTTATACATCGTGGTTTGTTTTTAACTTTGCTTGTTCGTTCTTAAAACCCACGCGAAACCAGCATGTTGGCAAGGCAATGCGTCAGTGTCGACTTAAAAATTATGTTAGATATGTTGGGTCTCTAGTGATTGGTTAGGGAAAATCAAATCTCTCTCCCCGCCACGGAAATCTGTTAGCTGGAGTGGAGGCCATGTCAGACTGAAGATGGAAATTGAGCGTAACGAGTTGACAATCTTGTCTGATATCGGGCTCGCTCCAGCTGCTATTCATATACAAAATAAATCTCACAATTTGGACAAAAGAGCCAGAGAGAGAGAGACAGAGATGCTTCCAGACAGATTTCAAAGCGTTAATTATTTCAGAGCGCGAGTATAACTTTTTGAGCGTTACCATCGGACTTCCGATCCGTCACCAGAGACGAGACGAGTGAGTGAGAGAAAGGGAGGGAAAATCTGGTTTAATTTGCAAGGTGTCAATCTTCAGGTAAGGGGGGGTGTGAAGGACAGACAGCCAGGGAGACGGCTTGGGTTTTTCTTCCTTCCACACAACCGAGGTCTGGCAAGTTTGGGAATGCTGGACTGTTCAGAGCAGTCAAAAAACGAAAATTAGCTGAGGAGTTAAAAGATGATGATCAAGGCGTGGACATGCCTCAAGCACTTCTTTTGCTTCAGCAATACTTGTAATCATCAGTCAGGATGAAGCAAAAAATCTAGTTCATGTCATGAGGGTCGAGGTAATCTTCAGTGGAAGCAAATTAAGCGGCACCGGCGTACAGAGAGCGCTGTAGTGCATCTGCATGTAATCAATTCGGCACACAGAGAGAAAACTGAAGCAATCAGAGTCCCACCAAAAATGTATCCATCACTTTAAATGGCGTTGCATCATTGATTCGGATATAGTTTCAAATTGGGGTTCAATTCCAAACTATAAAGGGGGCCTATCGGTATAAAAGTGCATACTATAATAATAATAATCATCTCTAGACCTAGATCGCTCTGGACCCAGATCTGAGGTGGATGTTCGGGTACGTGAGGTCCGGCCTCCGCTCTGCTCACTATAAATAACTCTGGTCCAAGTCTGCACGTCCCATTAAAAGCTGATCCAGTTAGCACTGGACACCACGACCCGGAACACCACCACCACCACCTGCGCCAGAAGCACTTCCAATTAAATAGGCAGACACTGATGGTTCCAGAAC